>CM043021.1:66672224-66817612 GCA_023690525.1 Holotrichia oblita | reverse complement strand
ACAACAATTATTTGTTCCACAGCTTAATGATGAATTCATAAGTGGTGTAGAAGATGTTACAATCATTTTATTAATCCGTGCAGTACTTATTTATTCAAAAAAGAAATTCATATTTGCAAAATATAAGAATCAGCCTCTCTCTGTTATAGTCTCAGACATAATATTTAGCTGTATAAAATAGTTCTTCCTTTTGTATTTGAACCAGAAAATAAATAGTTATTTTGCTGTCGCATTGATAATTGATCAATCTCACCTGCATTAAATAAGTTGACCGCAAGCAGTGAAATCTGTCATATAGAAGACCAATACAGAAGAACACAGTGAATCACAGATAACTTCCTAAATGAAGTAAAACTATACACTAATGTGGACGAAGATGTTTCAGCTACAATTGCGCTCAACTCAAATTTTACCTCTGCAAAGTTCTAAGCTAGTTTATGCACTAGTATAGTCCGTATCATTAACAACTGATACATACACAGCGTAATTTATAATTTCTGCCACAAGTAAACTAATTTTTTTCTTTACATATACATATATTGTTTTATATATGTAAGACAAGGAGGAGATTAAGTCGTCGTATTCACGAAATTTTATTTAATTTAGGAATTAATTCTTATATCATTTTATGATGCAACCTATGCAATAGAATGACATGTATTATAAGAAATTTTGATACTGCTATCATTTATCGTCATTATTGCTTAGTGCAAGAGATTATAATATGGCTGGGAGAAAGTGTCTTATCTATGTACAGTACCTACTAAGGGTATTGCCGTATGGATGGATATGGATTTAATATAATATTCTATTTTAAGAGAAGTTACTTTCATCGTTAATTAAAAGTTACATTTCAGCAACATAAACAACTTGAATATATTTGACCTAACAGCAGCGAAACTTACACAATTAATATTTTAAACATTTAGATATCATTAAAAATTAAGAAAGTTTCACTGAAGTATCCTCAAGAAGACTCAAATCATTCTGACAATACCCGTTAGTATGCTGTGATATTTTGAATGTTTGAAACTAATTATTCTCAAGTAGTCAACACATATGAATAATTGCATAACTTAAGTTGGTTTAATCTGATAAATATGGTCAACATTGAGATCACTGTGAATACAGGTTTTTTACAAGTGCTTTTTTATCCGCACTTACGAAGACAGCATCATAACTTGACTTGGATTTTACCACTTAGAAATTATACATCTACATATCTGAGTGTATACATTGCTGTGTTAATAAGATAATAAGAAACTTTCTTTAAACAACACCTAGAGCGATAACTTGACATTTAAGATGTTTAACAATATTGTCTAACTGTGGTAAAATTTACTGTTTTAGATCTGTTTTATTTAAGGAGAATGTCATAATATATCCACGAAAACTAAAAAAAAATAGTGGAAGCAAAGCGACTCTTATCGACTGAAATTGGATTGAGACGAAGTTGGACATAAAATTAGGCCCAGAAGCAGTATATACAGCTGTATACATGATTAATAGCTCTATTACTGAGGGTTAAGTACATAAATCCTCCTGCCTCCCCCTAAACTAGTAAGTAGGAAATACAAGAATTTTTGGTAGTGTTACCAACTTACATGATTCTAACGTTAAACGGTCAAACTAGAGTGCAAAGCCGGACGAGATGACTTTGGCTGGATACATGATTTGGTTGACAACCATATAACTACCAACGGTGAAAGTAGAGTAAGTATTCGTAATATCTCTAATGGTGATAAGTGTCCAACTTCAATAAAGAAGATTGAAAATAAAATACAGACAGAATATTCTGAGCAATAAAAACGAAAACCAAGTGCTAAAGCGTGAAAGGAAACCAAAACTTAAGAAGATGGACGATTTCATTAGATATTTATGTATTGAACCAGAGTTGGAAAGGAAGATCCTTCGACGATTCAATTGATCAATAATGCTTGTGGATTAATTGAATAGCGGCAAAGGTAAGAAACTAATCCAGCGTCAAAGGGTGTTCAAGAAAAAGAAAAGCAATCAGTCTGGTTGCAAAAGTATGTAGTCAGAAGAAAACAAATGACTAGGGGGAAAGCTTCTCTTGTGCTCAGGCATAGTTCTTTAAAATATGTTTTCTGTTGCAATTGATCATAACTTAGAAATTTTGCCAACGCACCTACGACTTTTCTGCTAGGTAGTTACAAAAACGAGATGTACATAAATATGTACTTTAACCGAAAAAGAGTACGATGACAGACGTATTTGTGTTTGCTTGTGTTACACGTAAGATATAATGAAGATAATAGTGTAATTACCATGGGCCAAAGTAATTCTATAATTCTTGTTAATGTTAGTAGCTAAGTTGAACATTACTGATTGTAACCCTATAATCTGTCCCAAAAATAATAATGGAAAGGAGGAAACTGACAGTAGGTATACCAAACCAGGGTACTAGACCAACACTTCCCTTGCTAAAATAATCCGAAAACAAATACATTAGGCGGCTCCAGCGATGAAAGGAATTTTCCGTCATTTGTAGAACAAAAGTTGGAATACGCTGATACTGATTGGGTTAGCAATATTGATGAGCTTATACCAGTTATTTATTTAGGAAAATATATGATGCTGCATCCTGGAATAGTCGCACTCTCATCAAACGAAGCAGAATGGATGAGTTTAGCTGGAGCAGTTATTCGCGAAGCTATGTAGTTGTTGCAATGTGAAAAGTAGCTTTAGGGACATTAAAATCATGTTGTTTTGTGATAACTCGGGAGATCTTTGGCAGAGGACGAAGGTTTTAGTGTGATGTCCAAATATATAGATATTAAGTATTACTTTGTGGAACAGAAACTAGGAGAAAGAATGGAAACATGTAAGTGAACAATATATATAACTGAGGATATCAGAAATTGAGTATTTTGCGTTGATAGTTTCATGTTGGTTGTCAATATATGTAGGTCTAGTACAGATACTATCAATCTTTGTGTTTACTTGTCTGTGTGTAACTGTATAACGACACTAATTTCTCATTTGGGAGCACTGGATTTAAGATAACGATAACTATTGCAGCTTTACATTATAATGTGTATGGTATTATATGTCCTCAGTGTTAGATGTTCACAGTATTAGTAACTGAGTAGCAGGTCCTAGGCTGGTGTTTCTTTTGTGATTAATCTCTAGGTTACTTCTTAAAGATATCACGAATTATTTTTGTAGTACTAAAATCAAACATGCTGCAATATTTGCAATAGTGTCCCAACAAGTGTAACGAGGTACGATATTAGGGAAACGGATGTATCTAGAAATTTGAAACAAAAAATTGTTGAGTAAATCGGCTAAGAGAAAATGCTGGAAATTATTTTCGAATTTCAGAAATAGCCTGCAAGGGGCGTAATTGTCATCCTGAATTTTAAACCCCGTTTTCTGCAAAATTTTCTTATATTAATGATAGTCATAGTGAATACTACTTTAAAGCTGAGATAAATTCAAATATTTTTTGTTAAATGCTTTTTGCTCTATCGCTAAAAAAAGAAAGTGGTGGGGGGTTCTAGAATATTTTCGGAAATAAATGTCGATAACCCTAAAAAAGCTTAACGTATCTTAATAAACTTGGAGTCGTTAAAAAGAGGTTCCCTCGACTGTCAATTGAACTGTGAGTGAGGTGATTGTGTTTGCTTACCTTGCCGCCAGATGGCGTTTTCTGACATAACTGCAAAAAAAATAAATGCAATGATATCACTTTCTTACGTCATTACATAGTCAATCAAGAGCATAACAAGCCAGTGAGAACCGCATCTCAATATCTTTATCCTAACCTAAGATATGAATAAAAGACATTTATACTAAAAAAATTACATTTTGGGAAGCATTTTCACTTTAAAGGTTGTTATTAATGTCTAATTATTCTTAATTTACCAAATAAAATGCTAATTTATTATTTGCGGTGCTAAACGATATTTTAAATTGAAATAAAATGTTGTTATTTATCTTTGTTACGTTTTTTACAATGCCTTCGAAAGCCAACGGGCCAAAACAATAAGTGTGGGAACAGTAAGGAAACTAACTTAAAGTCCAACGAGCCGCAATGCTTACAAAATAATAACAATAAATTATAAAATCTATGAAACTAATAACTTGAGAACGATAAAATACAACAAGGTTGATTGAAAGAAAAATCAAAAAGTGTTTATAAATGTTCGAAGTGCTTTCCGTCATTTTCTATGCTGGAATTTATCCTGCGTCGTGTATTTAATACGGCTGTACTGATTTCAGCTCTTGAATTATTGGCTACAGCATCACGATCAATCATGTTTTCTGGGGTAGTAGGGCGAGTCTGATAAACAATATCTTTTATTCTACCCCAAAGGTAAAAGTCAAGGTCAGTAAGGTCTGGAGATCTGGCAGGCTATGGAAACAAAGTGCCCCTTCCTATCCAACGGTTTTGGATAAGCTTGGTCTAAAAAATTCCTGACTTGTTGAGAAAAGTGTGCAGGACATCCGTCGTGTTGCAGCCACATATCTCTTCTCGTTTGTAAAGGCATGTTTTCTAATAAAATTTGCAAGTGATTTCTTTAAAAGTCCAAATAAGTTTCGTCATTAACATTATTATTAAAAAAAAATTGGTTCTATAATTCGATCGCCTAAGATACCACACCAGACGTTCCACTCCAACGATTTTGATAGTTTATCTCACGCATCCAATGTGGATTTAGTGGCGACCAATAATGCATATTATGCAAATTGACTCCTCCACTGCTTGAAAAAGTAGCTTCATCGGTCCATAATATTCGAGATAAAAAATCGGGATCCTCATCTATCATAGGATTGAACCAATGACAGTGGTCTAATCTCCTATCAAAATCAGTTTGTAAAAAGCCTGATGTAGTTCAATAGATAAGGGTGTAGATAGTGATCTCTTAGGATTCGTTGTACCGATGATTTACTAATTCCTAAGTCCAAACTTATTCTTCTTAAACTTAAATGGGGGTTAATGTTAACATGTGTGTGAGAACATGATGTTTTTTTTCGTTCCTAGCGTGTCAATTTCTTCTAGGCACTGGATTAGGGTGAACTCGTCCTGTTTCGCGCAAACGTCTACTTAAGCGTCTAAATACCATTCTACTAAAATGTCTTCTATTGGGATAATTTGCTGCGTACACGCTCAGCCACACAGGCGTTTTGATGACACTGGAAAAACAAGTCCAACATGACGTATGCTTCCGCAGTTGAATAAGACATTTTTAATGCAATAAACACAATCATATCAAGAGACTTAGATACTTTGACAAGCATTAAACAACGACATCAAAACGCGTAGAGTTATGTCAGATATAAACGACATTTGTATTCATGGCAATCTTGACAATTAGAAAAGAATGATTTTTGTCAGAGGATTTTATTACTTACATTACGTCAATAATTAATAAAATTGGTACTCAACAATCGATTATTGACTAAAAACCTAACTTTTAATAAAAAAAATATGTGAAATATTTGAAAACAGGTGACAATATCACAACGTAGTACTAATATTAGACATTAAACACTATGGTGTCCTTAAAGGTATTGTAAAAAAACAGTAATAAACATAAATAACAAAATTTTATTTCGATTTAAAATATCGTTTGGCATCCCAAATAATAAATTAGCATTTTATTTGGTAAATTAGGAATTATTAGACATTAATAACAAACCTTAAAGTGGAAATGCTTCCCAAAATATAATTTTTTTTTTTTATAAATTTCTTTTATTCATATCTTAGGTTAGGATAAAGATAGTGAGATGCGGTTCTCACCGGCTTGTTAGTGTCTTGATTGACTATGTAATGACGTAAGAAAGTGATATCATTGCATTTAATTTTTTTGCAGTAAGTTAATTTTCTTGCGATTATGTCAGAAAACGCCATCTGGCGGCAAAGTAAGCAAACACAATCACGTCACTCATAGTTCATTTGATAGTCTAGGAAACCCCCTTTTTAACGACTCCAAGTTTATTAAGATACGTTAAGTCTTTTTACTGTTATCGACATTTATATCCGAAAATATTCTAGCGCCCCCCACCACTTTCTTTTCAGAGAAAGAGCAAAAAGCATTTAATAAAAAGTATTTGAATTTGTCTCAGCTTTAAAATAGTATTCACTATGACTATCATTAATACAAGAAAATTTTGCCGAAAACGGGGTTTAAAATGACGCCCCCTGGAGGCCATTTCACAAACTCGAAAATAATTTCCAGCATTCTCTCTTAGCCGATTTACTCAACAATTTTTTTGTTTCAAATTTCTAGGTACATCCGTTTCCCTAATACCGTACCTCGTTACCTTTGTTGGGACACTCGGATATAACCTGAAAAAGATCCACCGTATTGTGCGGGGGATGACTGCAAAATGAATGTGAGAAAAACACAAGACGTAGAGATATCAACAACGCAAGTAAGCATTTGCATATTCAACGACTTTGTACTAGATGGTTCTCAACAATGTGTCAATGGCTCAAAGTTAGATTTAAGGCTATTTCAGCATAATTCAAATAATATTGTGCACTGAAAGCCATACAAAGCGATCAAACGAATAAACAATAATTATCTAAAAAGCTTTCGATTAGTATTATGCACGACCGTTTAAACGATGAAATCAAGAAAAAATACAGGATACAGTAAAGAAGAAACCTAACATGAAGAAAGAAAGAAGCAGGATGCTAATAAATTAACTGCAGAGAAAAGCAGCAACTAGCCTTTTTTAATTTACACATATTTACACCGAGTTTCTTTGACATTTTGTAATAAAGGAAAAGGCATTACTTTCGCATCTTTGTATGTATATATAATACCTTTGTAACGAAGCGACTATCAACGATAAGATTGCAAATCATGCTTTTGTACCATAATTCTTCGTGTATTAATTTAATCTCGTATTATGCACGCATAGTGAGCAAGTGTGCATATAATCGCGCCGCGAAGAATACTTCTCAGAAGAGGATCAGCTTGCTTGCTGGCAAAATCAATTAAAAGATGCTTTTCTTATACAGGCATGAAAGGGTACGAAGTGATCGCTGGAGCGCTACCTATATTAATTAATAAAGAATCTGCTTGCACTAAAAAGACTGGAAAAGTTTGCAAACTGTAGATGAAACAGATGCGAGAATTGATTGCAATTTCCTATCTATTCACGAAGCCTCTAAGCGTCCTTTCATAGTCAATCAAAGTTAACTATTTCATAGTAGGTCCATTAAGGCGATCGGCGTAAATTAGTCTTACTAGCACTAAGCAAAACTACTTAACAATAATTGATACCGGACCATGATACGTTCAATTTGATGAAGCGAGACGATGACCGACCTCGTTAAACTCGAGATGCTCGTTTTTTAACATCTATTATTAACATTAACTGCGCATAACTTTTAAGTAATGCTATTATTTTCACGTAGCTAGATTGCACGTGTTATATACATTAAAGACAATCGGAGAGAATGTGTCTCGGGACAAAAATACTCAATCGCCATATTTTCTTCACTATTCGGTAACTCATGGTAACCTCAAATATGCTTGATTAACAGTGCAATCTAGGACAATTCAAATCAAACTTTAAAAATACAATTTAAAGATTAAAAACAGGTCTAATTTGTCCCAACATACACCAAAATGAAGTACTTTGGGACACATTCAAGTCTTGCTTTGGACACAATGAAAAAACTGCATTGGACAGAACGAGTGTTTCATCTTCTATACTAATGCTGTTAAATTTCACGACTTTCCTTTTGACTGATACCTGTTTGCGTTTCATTTTAGTCTCTGTCATTGCAGCTTGTTCTTGTACTTAATGCAACTCAACTGTGATCGTTAAAATTCTACAGTGACTGGGTTTTCTACCTCCATGTGTACCACCTTTCCTTGCTTATGCCTTTGGAAACGACCATCAGATAAACTCTGGAGTTAGATGAATTCGCGCTGACGATAACATACTAGATGTGGAGTGGTTGTGTTGCAGATCGAATACAATGACTCTTGCTTCTGCGGCAGATTTGACTTCAGACCTATTACTCACAAATGAGATTAAAAATTCATGGGCTCCAAACATATTCCTATTCAGAGGTAAAATGCCAGATACTCTAAACTCAGATTGTACATTTTCTGCTAAAAATGCTTTAGGATAAGTTTTGTCTATATATTGGGCCACATCGATTTATCACAGTTTGAAAGAAGCTACTTCTATACTTAATAATATTTCGTTGAGGGACTAAAAATGATACGATTTGGTAGCTGCATTTGTAGCTGGTGTGGGGTGGCAGTGTCAACATTCCAATACCATTTTCTTTAGCAAAATTTAGTGACTCAATCGAAATGTGGCCACTGTGGCCACTAATATCAATAACACTTTATATGCAAAACTTATTTGCGAGTCCGATATGAAATGACATAAATACTGAAAGATAAATATGACAGAAACAACAGATAATTTGTTCCTGTTATTCTGTTTTAGACCTCAAATTTGAATGATTCATGGTAGTAGCTGTAAGGTAATTGTTTGCTAATTTTCTTACTTCTGCTGCTTCTGCTGTGTATTAGTAAAGTCCGTTTAACGGCATTTCATGCTTGATAGACAAACTCTGCTTGTACTTTGGCTTTATGTTTCTTTATGTATCCACAATGTTGTTCTCTTTACATTGAAATCTAAGACTGAGTCTCTCAACGTTAACCAATTACTTAAAACTTATCCAACAGCTGTTTCAACAGCCTTAGCTTTAGAAGGATTTTTTTGTTCGACTGAAAAGCATTTGTGAATAATAAAAACAGACTTGTGTACATTAGGGACATGTCGGACACGCTCCAAGCTACACAGGTCTGTTGGATGTCTCCTAAGGTGCAATTATGTAGTAAACACGTTTAAATTATAAAAGTGTATTGAATAGTAAAATTTATACAATTATTCCAACTTATCTTGTTCTTGATGCTTGACTGTGGAATCAGAAAATGGACACTAAGTGATGGAATTGACGCAATTTAACTGTGGTGCCTTTTAAGTTGATGCGTTTTGAGTACAAGATAATTGTGGCGCCAAAATTTGAATGGTTTCGCTAATTAATTTATGACATAAAGTACATAGTGTCCAAAGCTATATACTTGCCTGAACCATGTACATATGTATATCTTCTTCGGAAATAGACGGGTTGACGAATAAATCGGCTAAAATTAGGGCACCAAGTCAGGCTGTGAATGAGATTTGAGGAGTAAATTGCTTTACAGACATGTGATTTGCCTGATAAACAAAATATCAAATCTTGTGCTATCAATTAAATAATTCTATCATCTTAAAATATGAGATCATACAGAGATTTAAAATAGATGGCAGACACAAAAAACTTCATAATTATAGGTAGATTGTTTATGAATGCAGATTATCAGATAAATGTTTCAATACTTACTGATGTTAAAAAATTTGTATGAACTTAAAGTTTTCAATTGTTAACATTATTATAGTATATAACAAGTTTAATTAACACCTGGCAAGACATTAAGAAGAGCACATTAATCGAAATTGAAATAATAAACACCTTGTTCTTAGATAACAGGTTCTATTCTTGGCTATAATATCCATAATGAATCGTGCCAGATGTTGTAACCTGCATCGTATACCTACATGGAAGCGTTAGGAAGGTCATTAATTGTTAGATGACGGCAACAAAAGGAGACAAGAGAGAACATCATCGGCAAAAATTCTTAAATCATTAGCGAATGTTTAATATCTCTCCTTTTTTGTTTTAGTGAAGGAGTGAAATATGATGCGATTAAGAAAAAAATGAAACTAACGTATCCGTGACTGAAATTAATGATCCTCTATCGCTATTAAAGCAATTTTAGATTCTCTATCGGTTTAATTATGATTGATACTGTTTTTTTCAACATTTGTTACAAAAAAAGGGTTTTGCGTAAGCGTAACAAATAACTGTATGAAAAAGAGAATTACCGTGAGTGTAAATTTACGATGAAATGCCTTGGGAAAAGGTGGGTCGCGTCGTGTTACATACGCTTGGTACCTACAACTCGTTTGATTACTTTTGTATTTTTTCACTTTCTCATAATTTTAGATGATTATGATGACACTTGGAAATTTTAAGCACAAACTGATACGATTTTGTCATACTAAAATTACATCGATTATATCCATTAAAACAAATGTATATCTATATAACTAAAGGTAAGTATTTGTAGTTAAATTCTAGAATTTTATATTAGATCTTATATTCAATTCTATTTGATATATACATAAAGTATGTAATAAAGTTAATATTTCGTTTATTATTGCTATTTAGAAGAAAATCTCGAACACATCACAATTTACTTTTTGTTCCGGATTTTTAGAATGTTAGTTTAAGTTGTTTTAGTTTACTAGTTTAGGATCTATTATGTCATCGATTGTCTTATTTATTAAATAAGACCTTCTTATCGGCAAACCGCAAAGTTTGTCAAGGAAACTAAATGAAGATTTAGTGATGAATTACATTTTGTTTAAAATGACCAGTGCTAAAGAAAAAATGTAGATATTGGACAACCGACAATCACCATTACACCCAGGACCGCCATATACACAATCCACAAAAATTGTATGTTTGGTCAGGTTAAATGGAGGAACTGCAATGGATTTTCATCGATTTCAATTAATTCGTGCTCTAGCGATATTATTTCCAAATAACAAGAATTCAAAGCTATATAGTTCGACCTTCGACAGAAAGAATAGAATAAGGTTAGCATGCAGGAACACAATTAAGAAATGGGAGATAATGTTTTGGAGAAATTTCAACAATGACTTCACAAATGCTAGGAAATAAATAGGTCCAAGTTAACGATTTCTTATAAAATTCAATTGTTGCATACATTTGATCCTTAATATTATCTTTAAAAGTACCTATTTCACTACCACATATGAAATATTGTTGAACACAAGTGAAACACATACCTTATATCTGTAAATACGAATATTATTCTTTACTTTATCTACACCCTGTACCATGAAAATATACCGGATGTGGCACGAAGAGATTTGGTTGGAAGTTTTTAGAGTTGCAGTTATAGGGAAAACACTTTCATAAATTTTCTGGACAACATTTTCATCATATAAATATTACCTAGCCCGATAACCGTTTGATAGATCTGCTTCCTCCTCGGCAAATAGGTTCACCATGTTAATGTAAACAAGTGGCCAAAGGCCGGCAGGGTACATTAACGCCTTATAAGGCTAAATTTTCATTGATATTCTCTCGAGAACCGTTTGATGAATCTGCTTCGCTCTGGGGAAATTGGTTCGTCTTGTTAATCTAAACGAGAGGACAAACCCTCAGGAAGGCACATTAACGCGTTTGAGCGCTGTGACCGTTCAAACTTTCATAAATTTTCCGGACAACTTTTTCAACATTAAAAATATTACCTAGCTCGATAACCGTTTGATGAATCTGCTTCCTGCTCGGCAAGTAGGTTCACCTTGTTAATCTAAACGGGAGGCCAAACTCCCAGCAAGGCACATTAACGCGTTATAGAGATAAATTTTCTCGAGAACCGTTTGATGAATCTGCTTCGCTCTCGCCAGATGGTTCATCTTGTTAATCTAAACGAGAGGACAAACTACCAGGAACTTTTTCATCATATAAATATTACTTAGCTCGATAACAGTTTTATGAATCTGCTTTCCCCTCGGCAGGTAGGTTCACCTTGTTAATCTAAACGATAAGCCAAACTCCCAGCAGGGCACATTAACGCCTTATAGGGCTAAAATTTCATCGATATTTTCGCGAGAACCGTTTGATGAATCTACTTCGCTCTCGTCCAGATGGTTCATCTTGTTAATCTAAACGAGAGGACAAACTCCCAGCAAGGCACATTAACGCGTTATAGAGATAAATTTTCTCGAGAACCGTTTGATGAATCTGCTTTGCTCTGTGCACGTTGGTTCATCTTGTTAATCTAAACGAGAGGACAAACTACCAGGAAGGCACATTAGCGCGTTTGAGCGCTGTGACCGCTCCAAATTGATAAATTTTCTGGACAATTTTTCATCATATACATTACCTAATATTACCTCGCTCGATAAAAGTTTGATGAATCTGCTTCCCCCTCGGCAGGTAGGTTCACCTTGTTAATGAAAACGAGAGGCCAAACTCCCAGCAAGGCACATTAACGCGCTATAGAGATAAATTTTCTCGAGAACCGTTTGATGAATCTGCTTCGCTCTGGGCAAGTTGGTTCATCTTGATAATCTAAACGAGAGGACAAACTACCAGGAAGGCACATTAACGCGTTTGAGCGCTGTCACCGCTCCAAATTGATAAATTTTCTGGACAATTTTTTCATCATATGCATTACCTAATATTACCTAGCTCGATAACCGTTTGATGAATCTGCTTCCCCCTCGGCAAGTAAGTTCACCTTGTTAATCTAAACGAGAGGCCAAACCCCAGCAGGGCACATTGACGCCTTATAGGGCTAAAATTTCATTGATATTTTCTCGAGAACCGTTTGATGAATCTACTTCGCTCTCGGCCAGATGGTTCATCTTGTTAATCTTAACGAGAGGACAAACCCCCAGGATGGCACATTATCGCGTTTGAGCGCTGTAACCGTTAAAACTTTCATAAATTTTCTGGACAACTTTTTTATCATATAAATATTACCTAGCTCGATAGCCGTTTGATGAATTTGCTTCCTCCTCGGCAGGTAGGTTCACCTTGTTAATCTAAACGAGAGGCCAAACTCCCAGCAAGGCACATTAACGCGTTATAGAGATATATTTTCTCGAAAACAGTTTGAAAAATCTGCTTCGCTCTGGGCAAGTTGGTTCATCTTGTTAATTTAGACGAGAGGACAAACTACCAGGAAGGCACATTAACGCGTTTGAGCGCTGTGACCGCTCCAAATTGATAAATTTCCTGGACAATGTTTTCATCATATACATTACCTAATATTACCTAGCTCGATAGCCGTTTGGTGAATTTGCTTCTCCTTCGGCAAGTAGGTTCACCTTGTTAATCTAAACGAGAGGCCAAACTCCCAGCAGGGCACATTAACGCCTTATAGGGCTAAAATCTCATCGATATTTTCTCGAGAACCGTTTGCTGAATCTACTTCGCTCTCGGCCAGATGGTTCATCTTGTTAATCTAAACGGGAGGACAAACCCCAGGAAGGCACATTAAGGCGTTTGAGTGCTGTGACCGTTTAAACTTTCATAAATTTTCTGGACAACTTTTTCATCATATAAATATTAGCTAGCTCGATAACCGTTTAATGAATCTACTTCGCTCTCGGCCAGATGGTTCATCTTGTTAATCTGAACGAGAGGCCAAACTCCTAGCAAGGCACATTAACGCGTTATAGAGATAAATTTTCTCGAGAACCGTTTAATGAATCTGCTTCGCTCTGGGGAAGTTGGTTCATCTTGATAATATAAACGAGAGGACAAACTACCAGGAAGGCACATTAACGCGTTTGAGCACTGTGACCGCTCCAAATTGATAAATTTCCTGGACAATTTTTTCATCATATACATTACCTAATATTACCTAGCTCGATAACCGTTTGATGAATCTGCTTCCCGCTCGGCAAGTAGCTTCACCTTGTTAATCTAAACGAGAGGTCAAACTACCAGCAGGGCACATTAACGCCTTATAGGGCTAAAATTTCATCGATATTGTCTCGATAACCGTTTGATGAACCTACTTCGCTCTCGGCCAGATGGTTCATCTTGTTAATCTAAACGAGAGGACAAGTCCCCAGGAAGGCACATTAACGCGTTTGAGCGCTGTGACCGTCCAAACTTTCATAAATTTTCTGGACAACTTTTTCATCATATAAATATTAACTAGCTCGATAACCGTTTGATGGATCTGCTTCCTCCTCGGCAAATAGGTTCACCTTGTTAATCTAAATGAGAGGCCAAACTCCCCAGCAGGGCACATTAACGCGTTATAGAGATAATTTTTCTCGAGAACCGTTTGATGAATGTGCTTCGCTCTGGGCAAGTTGGTTCATCTTGTTAATCTAAACGAGAGGACAAACTACCAGGAAGGCACATTAACGCGTTTGAGCGCTGTGACCGCTCCAAATTGATAAATTTTCTGGACAATTTTTTTATCATATACATTAGCTAATATTACCTGGCTCGATAACCGTTTGATGAATCTGCTTCACGTTCGGCAGGTAGGTTCACTTTGTTAATCTAAACGAGACGCCAAACACCCAGCAGGGCACATTAACGCGTTATAGAGATATATTTTCTCGAGAACCGGTTGATGAATCTTCTTCGCTCTGGGCAAGTTGGTTTATCCTGTTAATCTAAACGAGAGGCCAAAGTCCCAGCAAGGCACATTAACGCGTTATAGAGATAATTTTTCTCGAAAACAGTTTGAAAAATCTGCTTCGCTCTGGGCAAGTTGGTTCATCTTGTTAATCTAAACGAGAGGACAAACTACCAGGAAGGCACATTAGCGCGTTTGAGCGCTGTGACCGCTCCGAATTGATAAATTTTCTGGACAATTTTTCATCATATACATTACCTAATATTACCTAGCTCGATAAAAGTTTGATGAATCTGCTTCCCCCTCGGCAGGTAGGTTCACCTTGTTAATGAAAACGAGAGGCCAAACTCCCAGCAAGGCACATTAACGCGCTATAGAGATAAATTTTCTCGAGAACCGTTTGATGAATCTGCTTCGCTCTGGGCAAGTTGGTTCATCTTGATAATCTAAACGAGAGGACAAACTACCAGGAAGGCAGCGCTGTAACCGTTAAAACTTTCATAAATTTTCTGGACAACTTGTTTATCATATAAATATTACCTAGCTCGATAACCGTTTGATGAATTTGCTTCCTCCTCGGCAGGTAGGTTCACCTTGTTAATCTGAACGAGAGGCCAAACTCCCAGCAAGGCACATTAACGCGTTATAGAGATATATTTTCTCGAGAACCGTTTGATGAATCTACTTCGCTCTCGGCCAGATGGTTCATCTTGTTAATCTAAACGGGAGGACAAACCCCCAGGAAGGCACATTAAGGCGTTTGAGTGCTGTGACCGTTTAAACTTTCATAAATTTTCTGGACAACTTTTTCATCATATAAATATTACCTAGCTCGATAACCGTTTAATGAATCTACTTCGCTCTCGGCCAGATGGTTCATCTTGTTAATCTGAACGAGATGCCAAACTCCTAGCAAGGCACATTAACGTGTTATAGAGATAAATTTTCTCGAGAACCGTTTAATGAATCTGCTTCGCTCTGGGGAAGTTGGTTCACCTTGATAATATAAACGAGAGGACAAACTACCAGGAAGGCACATTAACGTGTTTGAGCGCTGTGACCGCTCCAAATTGATAAATTTCCTGGACAATTTTTTCTTCATATACATTACCTAATATTACCTAGCTCGATAACCGTTTGATGAATCTGCTTCCCGCTCGGCAAGTAGCTTCACCTTGTTAATCTAAACGAGAGGTCAAACTACCAGCAGGGCACATTAACGCCTTATAGGGCTAAAATTTCATCGATATTGTCTCGAGAACCGTTTGATGAATCTACTTCGCTCTCGGCCAGATGGTTCATCTTGTTAATCTAAACGAGAGGACAAGTCCCCAGGAAGGCACATTAACGCGTTTGAGCGCTATGACCGTCCAAACTTTCATAAATTTTCTGGACAACTTTTTCATCATATAAATATTAACTAGCTCGATAACCGTTTGATGGATCTGCTTCCTCCTCGGCAAATAGGTTCACCTTGTTAATCTAAATGAGAGGCCAAACTCCCCAGCAGGGCACATTAACGCGTTATAGAGATAATTTTTCTCGAGAACCGTTTGATGAATGTGCTTCGCTCTGGGCAAGTTGGTTCATCTTGTTAATCTAAACGAGAGGACAAACTACCAGGAAGGCACATTAACGCGTTTGAGCGCTGTGACCGCTCCAAATTGATAAATTTTCTGGACAATTTTTTCATCATATACATTAGCTAATATTACCTAGCTCGATAACCGTTTGATGAATCTGCTTCACGTTCGGCAGGTAGGTTCACTTTGTTAATCTAAACGAGAGGCCAAACACCCAGCAGGGCACATTAACGCCTTATAGGGCTAAAATTTCATCGATATTGTCTCGAGAACCGTTTGATGAATCTACTTCGCTCTCGGCCAGATGGTTCATCTTCTTAATCTAAACGAGAGGACAAATCCCCAGGAAGGCACATTAACGCGTTTGAGCGCTGTGACCTTTCAAATTTTCATAAATTTTATGGACAACTTTTTCATCATATACATTAGCTAATATTACCTAGCTCGATAACCGTTTGATGAATCTGCTTCACGTTCGGCAGGTAGGTTCACTTTGTTAATCTAAACGAGAGGCCAAACACCCAGCAGGGCACATTAACGCCTTATAGGGCTAAAATTTCATTGATATTTTCTCGAGAACCGTTTGATGAATCTACTTCGCTCTCGGCCAGATGGTTCATCTTGTTAATCTTAACGAGAGGACAAACCCCCAGGATGGCACATTATCGCGTTTGAGCGCTGTAACCGTTAAAACTTTCATAAATTTTCTGGACAACTTTTTTATCATATAAATATTACCTAGCTCGATAGCCGTTTGATGAATTTGCTTCCTCCTCGGCAGGTAGGTTCACCTTGTTAATCTAAACGAGAGGCCAAACTCCCAGCAAGGCACATTAACGCGTTATAGAGATATATTTTCTCGAAAACAGTTTGAAAAATCTGCTTCGCTCTGGGCAAGTTGGTTCATCTTGTTAATTTAGACGAGAGGACAAACTACCAGGAAGGCACATTAACGCGTTTGAGCGCTGTGACCGCTCCAAATTGATAAATTTCCTGGACAATGTTTTCATCATATACATTACCTAATATTACCTAGCTCGATAGCCGTTTGGTGAATTTGCTTCTCCTTCGGCAAGTAGGTTCACCTTGTTAATCTAAACGAGATTGCCAAACTCCCAGCAGGGCACATTAACGCCTTATAGGGCTAAAATCTCATCGATATTTTCTCGAGAACCGTTTGCTGAATCTACTTCGCTCTCGGCCAGATGGTTCATCTTGTTAATCTAAACGGGAGGACAAACCCCCAGGAAGGCACATTAAGGCGTTTGAGTGCTGTGACCGTTTAAACTTTCATAAATTTTCTGGACAACTTTTTCATCATATAAATATTAGCTAGCTCGATAACCGTTTAATGAATCTACTTCGCTCTCGGCCAGATGGTTCATCTTGTTAATCTGAACGAGAGGCCAAACTCCTAGCAAGGCACATTAACGCGTTATAGAGATAAATTTTCTCGAGAACCGTTTAATGAATCTGCTTCGCTCTGGGGAAGTTGGTTCATCTTGATAATATAAACGAGAGGACAAACTACCAGGAAGGCACATTAACGCGTTTGAGCACTGTGACCGCTCCAAATTGATAAATTTCCTGGACAATTTTTTCATCATATACATTACCTAATATTACCTAGCTCGATAACCGTTTGATGAATCTGCTTCCCGCTCGGCAAGTAGCTTCACCTTGTTAATCTAAACGAGAGGTCAAACTACCAGCAGGGCACATTAACGCCTTATAGGGCTAAAATTTCATCGATATTGTCTCGATAACCGTTTGATGAACCTACTTCGCTCTCGGCCAGATGGTTCATCTTGTTAATCTAAACGAGAGGACAAGTCCCCAGGAAGGCACATTAACGCGTTTGAGCGCTGTGACCGTCCAAACTTTCATAAATTTTCTGGACAACTTTTTCATCATATAAATATTAACTAGCTCGATAACCGTTTGATGGATCTGCTTCCTCCTCGGCAAATAGGTTCACCTTGTTAATCTAAATGAGAGGCCAAACTCCCCAGCAGGGCACATTAACGCGTTATAGAGATAATTTTTCTCGAGAACCGTTTGATGAATGTGCTTCGCTCTGGGCAAGTTGGTTCATCTTGTTAATCTAAACGAGAGGACAAACTACCAGGAAGGCACATTAACGCGTTTGAGCGCTGTGACCGCTCCAAATTGATAAATTTTCTGGACAATTTTTTCATCATATACATTAGCTAATATTACCTGGCTCGATAACCGTTTGATGAATCTGCTTCACGTTCGGCAGGTAGGTTCACTTTGTTAATCTAAACGAGACGCCAAACACCCAGCAGGGCACATTAACGCGTTATAGAGATATATTTTCTCGAGAACCGGTTGATGAATCTTCTTCGCTCTGGGCAAGTTGGTTTATCCTGTTAATCTAAACGAGAGGCCAAAGTCCCAGCAAGGCACATTAACGCGTTATAGAGATAATTTTTCTCGAAAACAGTTTGAAAAATCTGCTTCGCTCTGGGCAAGTTGGTTCATCTTGTTAATCTAAACGAGAGGACAAACTACCAGGAAGGCACATTAACGCGTTTGAGCGCTGTGACCGCTCGAAATTGATAAATTTTCTGGACAATTTTTTCATCATATACATTACCTAATATTACCTAGCTCGATAAAAGTTTGATGAATCTGCTTCCCCCTCGGCAGGTAGGTTCACCTTGTTAATGAAAACGAGAGGCCAAACTCCCAGCAAGGCACATTAACGCGCTATAGAGATAAATTTTCTCGAGAACCGTTTGATGAATCTGCTTCGCTCTGGGCAAGTTGGTTCATCTTGATAATCTAAACGAGAGGACAAACTACCAGGAAGGCAGCGCTGTAACCGTTAAAACTTTCATAAATTTTCTGGACAACTTGTTTATCATATAAATATTACCTAGCTCGATAACCGTTTGATGAATTTGCTTCCTCCTCGGCAGGTAGGTTCACCTTGTTAATCTGAACGAGAGGCCAAACTCCCAGCAAGGCATTAACGCGTTATAGAGATATATTTTCTCGAGAACCGTTTGATGAATCTACTTCGCTCTCGGCCAGATGGTTCATCTTGTTAATCTAAACGGAGGACAAACCCCCAGGAAGGCACATTAAGGCGTTTGAGTGCTGTGACCGTTTAAACTTTCATAAATTTTCTGGACAACTTTTTCATCATATAAATATTACCTAGCTCGATAACCGTTTAATGAATCTACTTCGCTCTCGGCCAGATGGTTCATCTTGTTAATCTGAACGAGATGCCAAACTCCTAGCAAGGCACATTAACGTGTTATAGAGATAAATTTTCTCGAGAACCGTTTAATGAATCTGCTTCGCTCTGGGGATTGGTTCACCTTGATAATATAAACGAGAGGACAAACTACCAGGAAGGCACATTAACGTGTTTGAGCGCTGTGACCGCTCCAAATTGATAAATTTCCTGGACAATTTTTTCTTCATATACATTACCTAATATTACCTAGCTCGATAACCGTTTGATGAATCTGCTTCCCGCTCGGCAAGTAGCTTCACCTTGTTAATCTAAACGAGAGGTCAAACTACCAGCAGGGCACATTAACGCCTTATAGGGCTAAAATTTCATCGATATTGTCTCGAGAACCGTTTGATGAATCTACTTCGCTCTCGGCCAGATGGTTCATCTTGTTAATCTAAACGAGAGGACAAGTCCCCAGGAAGGCACATTAACGCGTTTGAGCGCTATGACCGTCCAAACTTTCATAAATTTTCTGGACAACTTTTTCATCATATAAATATTAACTAGCTCGATAACCGTTTGATGGATCTGCTTCCTCCTCGGCAAATAGGTTCACCTTGTTAATCTAAATGAGAGGCCAAACTCCCCAGCAGGGCACATTAACGCGTTATAGAGATAATTTTTCTCGAGAACCGTTTGATGAATGTGCTTCGCTCTGGGCAAGTTGGTTCATCTTGTTAATCTAAACGAGAGGACAAACTACCAGGAAGGCACATTAACGCGTTTGAGCGCTGTGACCGCTCCAAATTGATAAATTTTCTGGACAATTTTTTCATCATATACATTAGCTAATATTACCTAGCTCGATAACCGTTTGATGAATCTGCTTCACGTTCGGCAGGTAGGTTCACTTTGTTAATCTAAACGAGAGGCCAAACACCCAGCAGGGCACATTAACGCCTTATAGGGCTAAAATTTCATCGATATTGTCTCGAGAACCGTTTGATGAATCTACTTCGCTCTCGGCCAGATGGTTCATCTTCTTAATCTAAACGAGAGGACAAATCCCCAGGAAGGCACATTAACGCGTTTGAGCGCTGTGACCTTTCAAATTTTCATAAATTTTATGGACAACTTTTTCATCATATACATTAGCTAATATTACCTAGCTCGATAACCGTTTGATGAATCTGCTTCACGTTCGGCAGGTAGGTTCACTTTGTTAATCTAAACGAGAGGCCAAACACCCAGCAGGGCACATTAACGCCTTATAGGGCTAAAATTTCATTGATATTTTCTCGAGAACCGTTTGATGAATCTACTTCGCTCTCGGCCAGATGGTTCATCTTGTTAATCTTAACGAGAGGACAAACCCCCAGGAAGGGACAACTTTTTCATCATATAAATATTACGCGTTTTTGAGGATCTGCTTCCTCCTCGGCAAGTAGGTTCACCTTGTTAATCTAAACGAGAGGCTAAATAAGGCACATTAACGCGTTATAAATAAATTTTCTCGAGAACAAATCTTTTCAGGGCAAGTTGGTTCATCTTGTTAATCTAAACGAGAGGACAAACTACATTAACGCGTCTAAAATTGATAAATTTTCTGGACAATTTTTTCATCAGCTCGATAACCGTTTGATGAATCTGCTTCCCCCTCGGCAGGTAGGTTCACCTTGTTAATCTAAACGAGATGCCAAACTCCCAGCAGGGCACATTAACGCCTTATAGGGCTAAAATTTCATCGATATTTTCTCGAGAACCGTTTGATGAATCTACTTCGCTCTCGGCCAGATGGTTCATCTTGTTAATCTAAACGAGAGGACAAACCCCCAGGAAGGCACATTAAGGCGTCTGAGTGCTGTGACCGTGTAAACTTTCATAAATTTTCTGGACAACTTTTTCATCATATAAATATTACCTAGCTCAATAACCGTTTGATGGATCTGCTTCATCCTCGGCAAATAGGTTCACCTTGTTAATCTGAACGAGAGGCCAAATTCCCAGCAAGGCACATTATCGCGTTATAGAGATAAATTTTCTCGGGAACCGTTTGATGAATCTGCTTCGCTCTGGGCAAGTTGGTTCATCTTGTTAATCTAAACGAGAGGACAAACTACCAGGAAGGCACATTAACGCGTTTGAGCAGTGCGACCGCTCCAAATTGATAAATTTTCTGGACAATTTTTTCATCATATACATTACCTAATATTACCTAGCTCGATAACCGTTTGATGAATCTGCTTCCCCCTCGGCAAGTAGGTTCACCTTGTTAATCTAAACGCGAGGCCAAACTCCCTGCAGGGCACATTAACGCCTTATAGGGCTAAAATTTCATCGATATTTTCTAGAGAACCGTTTGATGAATCTAGTTCGCTCTCGGCCAGATGGTTCGCCTTGTTAATCTAAACGAGAGGCCAAACTACCAGCGAGGCACATTAACGCGTTATAGAGATAAATTATCTCGATTTCTCGAGTTTAATAAGAAGAAGATAGCGATTTTTTTTATTTCGTACAAGCGAACTAATTTCAAAAATAAAGATTCAGTTAAGACTCGCAACTCACCCGAAGCTGATGTCTTTAATTTTCGCTCGGTCGTGATAAAATTCGCTATTAATTTTTTTGGAACTTATTTCATTTTGTGAGTAATTTATGTTAAGTGCATCGGTTTCATAAGAATAACAAAAAAAAACATTGTATAATATATATTGTATTAAAAATGTCGGAACCAAAATGTAAAATGGACCATTTTCGTAATGTTTGTGGACGTTTCATAGCAAGCTATGAAAAATGTGGCAATGCGAGTGTTTTTTTTTGGAAGCCTATAAACAATATTTCTCGCAAGAGTTTATCACTGACGTAAACTATGCCCTAAAAAGTTTGCTTTAATTGCTATTCAACTCTTATGCAATGGAAAAGTGGAAAGAAGAAGGCTATGTCTTTTGGTATACCAATGATGTGGTTAGACAACAGCCCGCATCAAGAAGAAAATTGCTATGGTTGTATCAACTACCATAAAACTTTGAATAGAAGGAAAGCAAAGAATAAAACTTATGTAGCAGTGTCAAGTGTCCAATTACCATTACCGCACTCAGAATTCGTTCCAGTACCAACATACCGAAGTATTGATTTTCAAACAGATATCAGTACTACAACCGCCGCTGCTACATCCATGGATTTCTTCTCAGAATACGACCCTGGTAAAGGTACATCCTATGAAACATCAAAGGACCCAATCCTAGTGACACAAAACCAATTGGATGGAATTGTTGCAAATTTGTGTTTGACTCAGAAAAAATCAGAACTACTGGCTTCATTTTTGAAAGGAAATAATTTGCTGGCGAAAGGTACCAAAGTAACAGCATATCGAAAACGCCAAAAAGAGTAAGAAAAGTTCTTCAATGTGAATGATGCAAAAAATTTCGCTTATTGCAACGATATTGAAAAGTTAATGGAGACGATAGGGTTAACCTATAAAAAAGATGATTGGCGTTTATTCATCGATAGTTCACTAATCAGCTTAAAAGTTGTACTTTTGCACAAGACAAATAGAATGCCTTCTGTTCCGATTGCGTATAGCACTAACACTACTGAAAATTTCGATAATTTGAAACACATTCTGGAAGTAGTCAAATATAACGAACACCAGTGGCACATTTGCTGCGACCTCAAAATAGTTTCATTGATTACAGGCTTAACAGCGTCTGGGCGTCCAAAATATCCGTGTTTTTTGTGCGATTGGGATTCATGATACGGAGAAGGTACTAAAGGGAGAAACCAGTACAAACAGCATAACTGGAATAGTCGCATTGGACGGAAATGGCCTAAAGACAATAGGCTATACGACAGTCTTGTTCCTGAAATGAAAACTTTGTTGCCGTTGCTCCACATTAAACTTGGCATTGCTAAAAATTTTTTGAAATGTACCGCAAAAAGACCAGCAGTATTCAACCGCTTAAAAGACATTTTCCCAAGACTAAGTAACGCCAAAATTCAGGAAGGGGTTGTTAATGGTCCCGACGGAAACTTATGAGTCGTCAAGATTTTGACCAAGTTCTGACAGACCGAGAATAAAATGCATGGCTCGCATTGAAAGCAGTCATTAAAGGAGTTTTGGGTAAAGAACGCAAACACAACTACAGGCAATCTGTTGTAAACATGTTGGCAGCTTTCGATGAAATTGGGGTTAATATGTCGTACAAAATTCATCTCTTGCATCAGCATCTTGATCAACTCGCTCAACAGTTGCCAACTGAATCTGATGAGCAAGGCGAACGTTATCACCAAACTGCGCTTCCATTTGAAATAAGGTAACTATAGAGTGTGCATATTTTGAATTCCTAGATTTTTCTAATATCTTTGTCAGAGTGCACAATTTAGACATGTTAACGATCGAAAACTATTTTCATTACAGGTACAGAGGAAAGAAATCTCCACGTGCAATACTCGCTGAAATTTGTTGGTGGTATAAAAACACCTTTGAAGAAGAGGAAGACGAGGAAAAAGAGGAAGAAGGGGAAGACAAAGATGAAATTCCAGAATATCTGTTGGACGAAATTATCGATCTTTCTGATGATGATGACGATGACCAAAATATTAGAGAGAGCAGTGATGTTGATCCACAGCCGCTTGCTAAACGGCAACTGGCCAAATCATTAATTTAATTTATTTAATTTTTTTAGTTAAAACTTTTACTAACTAACATTTCAAAATTATATTTTTTTCCATATTTTTTGTTTCAATGTTTCTTCAAAACCAACACTGAACAAAATTAGTACATAAAAAATGAGAAGTAAATTAATATTAAGCTGGAAAACGCAAGTTTTGTATTATGATTGTTTTCTTTTCAAATGAAATTTATTGAAGAAACTGAGAAGCATATTATAGATCAAACAGAAAGCAAAAAAGACAATATGTTGAAAATCGGCATTTGATTGCAAAGTTCGAAGGTCGTTTAAAAAAAAATTCGAACTAACATAAACAAATGCCGCGATACGGGTCTTCTAATTTAGCCTCTATGTTTACCCCTCACTCTCAGAATCGACCTAACTTTTGCTAATTTGAATTTGTTCCACAGTGTTATTCTTCGTATGTTTGGTATTAATTTTTTTTTCTTTACAGAAAAGAAACGTGCGTATTTCTATTTCCTTCCCCTTCCACCACCAAGTAAAAAAAAATCACACATATGAATATTATGTATGTCAGGTTTTTCTGGTGTTTTACACAATCACAAATATAAAACTAGAGAAATGTGGAAAGCTCATCCTAAGTTTCTGTTTATATAACCTTTTAAACAAAAACATATTTATGAATTAGATAACGATATCGATTTATTTTAGCACTGTAATGCGTTCTTAGTTGAGAGTATTTGCACAGGCGAAAGATTTCCAAATACGAGATACTTTCAAGAACTATTTAAATGGCGATTGATCTATTGATAATAATAGAAAACCGAAATTGAAACGACATATTACATTAATAAAAAGTATCTACACTAAATGGACACAGACTCGTCCTATTTTCATATTTAACAAGCTCGTTTGCTTATTTATTCTTCGACGACACACTGTTTCTATGTAGTTTTCGTCACATACATACATACATATGTACTGCAATAGGATATAAGGTATAATTTTTATAATATAGTAAACTATAATATTTAATTCTAATAAGAAGATTCCTCTAGCGGAGGGTCGCGAGAGGAACCTGTATCCGCGTACTATTAAGTATCGCTTAGCTTACAGTTCTCTTCAGCACTTTTATTTTTATAATATATGATGCGTTGTTTTTGTAAAAAGAAAAACAAAAAGTTTGGATACATCTAGCCATTACCTACATTAAATATTATTTAACAATGTACTTGCAACTTCTTACCAATTGTATTCTTTCGTTGTTTAATCGCTTCTTCTTGTATCTTTATACCTTTTCAAGTATTGGATGTGGAATCCGGTTCTTTCTACAACCAATTTGTTCACTTTCTTATATTCCTTGTCATTACTTTAATTTCTTCTAAGTTCTTCTTTTTTATACTCATTTCTCTTATCTGATCAATCCTTTTCCTCCTAAGTCTTCCTCTTCGTTTCTTGTTGAGTATCCGGCTTTCATTATTTTTTTGAAATTCTATCCTTTATCTTTATTATGTGTCTGTAACAATTCAACAGTTTCTTTTTATTTTCCTTATTAGTGGTTCTTATTTTGTCATTTCTCTAATATCTTAATTTTTGAGCCTATCGCACCTTGTTTTTACCGCTATTCTTCTTAAATGCATCATCTTCATTGTATTTATCTTTGATTGTTTTTTTCTTCTGCAATGTTCAGTTTTCACATGCATATGTTATTGGAATTGTCACTGTATCGTAAATTTTTATGTTTGTACCATTTCAACGTCCCTGTGTCCTAGAATTGTCCTATTTAATGCGTAGTATATTCTCGTTAATTTATTTTGTCTGTTTGTTAGTTCACTATCTAGTTTCCCGTCCTATGTCACTATCCTTCCCAAGTAATTATATGTCGTTACCCTCTCTGTCTTGTCTTTAAACTTAATTTCTTTGTTAGCTGTATTGTCTCGATTATCATTTACGATCATTACCTGGTTTTATTCAAGTTTACTTCCACCTCCGTGTGTTCTATTTCCTCTATCCAGATGTTCATTAGCTTTTGTGTTTTGTTTCCCATATTTTTTGTCTACTTATCGTATCGATGGCCGCTTCCAGATCGATGAACACTAGGAAAATTTCTTGTCCTTCTTCGATCTTCTTTTCTATTAAATTTTTTATTATGCTCCTGCTCTAGTCTTGGCTCTTTTGATATACAAAAACCAAAATTGGTAAAAAAGTGTTAATGCAGCAGTGTTAATGGAGGAAGGAAGCATTTTACGTTTACACCATCTTTTTGTTATGTATAAACTAACAAGTAATATAAATTGTGAATAAACTGGCAAGAAAAAAGTGAAGTGAGATATTGAAGGTCTTCCTTTCCATTTACTATTAGTTACAACATCATTCCGGCAAAGATCTTCGAATTCAGTCGAAAACCTTCATTTTGGTTCAGATTCTACGAAAACGTACCTGACATATAGCTTCCATAATAGAATGGGGTATTTGGTTGCCCATATGTTTATTGTGGGAATTAAAAATTCTACTTAGAGTGAAGCCGACTCCTTCAGTAAAGAATAATATTATTGACGACATTGGAAGCGCCAGCATCACTGCGTAGAAACTAGACAAAAACCAACCATACTTGATGACAGCATAGATTTAAGGCTTGCACTTGTTGTGTATGGTCCAATAGAATGGTGAACATCAAAACGCAAGGCTTTTTAAAAGGATGGTTGCAGGAAAGGAGTTGAACCAAATTAAATCCAATTCCATATTTTTATCTGTTTAGACACTTAATCGATACATACTAAGATATGCTTATCAAAAGCCTCAAATCTTATGGACCTACGCGTCATAGAACAGTCTATTAGTCTCTATTTCGTTTATATTTTTATAAAAAAAAATACTCTATTTAATATCTTTTACTATTAATTAAGTTCTAGCAAATACTCATCCATAAAATCAGTTTTGCTACAAGAATGGTACATTAAAGCGTTAACCTTTTACTAGCTCCATACACAGAAGGGCAGGAGTACAAACAGTGGATAAAGAGCGTGGCGAAAGCCTTTATATACCCCGAGGTTAGAAGCAAGGGTTGTATTGTTTACCTCCGCACAATATATATGAACTTTCGTTGTCAATATTGTGTGAACAAATCTAATAATAGTGACGTTCAGAGATTTGGGAAAACTTTATATGAATTTCGGTGAGCGTGTTTACTATCGACGTACGATGTGCTTCTTTTCTTGATAATTTTATATCTATTTATTCGATACTGAAAACTAGATATTATAACTCACGCATTGTAGTTACAGCAATATATTAAATCAGAAATTATACGGTGATACAAACAATATTAAAATTTGTATTGTAAACACATTTTAATCATTGCAATATACTGAACTGATAGAATTAAAAAATAAAGAAATGATTTGATTTTAAATGTTTTGACATCTAAGTACAATGAACTTTAATTGGGTATAGAATACTTACGCACGGAGGAATTACTGAAAAAGCATCGGCACGTATTTACGAAGCAATCTAATTGATTATTCAATTAAAAATCCATTCCACATTTAGAGTAGGGCAAAAACAATGTTGTTAACTAATAATAGGTAATGTCGTCAAACGGCATGTAAATTAAACATTATTCTTTCCACATTCAATTAATCATTACAGTTGGACACGCAGTTTATTAAAGATTATTTTGTAGGTCTATACACAATAAAAGTAGTAAATGTTATTAAGGACAGGTGTGTCTTCTTGGCACATATAATGCAGGTATGTTAATTCCATTTAATAATTGTATTTAACAAAAATCTGATAAAATGGTATTCTTAATTAATTAAATATCATTATACTGCATTTGAATTCTGAAATAGATATTAAAGGATCATTTCCACTGATCTAGTAATTAATTTTAGCTACACAAGTCTGATTTCCATTATAATTTTAATATGGCATAAATGAGTGACTGGAAGAAACTTCTACTGGAACCAAGAAGTGAATATTCAATAAATGAAGGAGAAATTTACTGTAACAAAAACATCTCAAATTGGAAGTTCGTTTTCACTCTGCCGCTAACATATTGGTCGTGTTCAGTTAGCACATCAGGAAGTCACCGTTAGATACCGATGAGTGAAGTACCGTACTGAACGTCTCTTCGTCTATGGTACAATGCATACGGTATAGGTATTCAGTACACTACTTCACTAATCGGTACCTACCGGTAACTTACCAATGCGCTTACTGAACACAACCATTGTGTGTGTGCAAATGTTAAGATGCTTGATATGCTTGCAATTTGGACACCATTCGTTGCAATATAATGGGAAAGACAAAACAAACGTCTGCATCAGATGTTATCTATCGCGCGAATAAGGACAAAAAAATCTGGTCTGAAGGTATTTGGGGAAATGCAGATGATTGTATGCAATAAAAATTCTACCAACTAACCTGGGTATAGAGGAAGTATGCAGGCGAGAACGAAATGGTTATATACATCTTAATACTAGACGAGCCTAATAGAAGCATAGCAAAAGCTGCTATATGGGCCAGGAGTCAAAAATTCAATGTGGCATTTTTTATCTTCAAAAATTCATTCAAATATAACAGAGATAATTAGACTAGGTAACATCAACTTCAAGTCAGTATTATACCGGACTACGATAAATAATAGAAAAGGAGACTACTGGGTGGAATAGATGGCGAAGCTTAGGCCGATTATAATTAACAGAGGTTACACGTCATTTTATTGTAGAAGCTATATAAAAAACGCCAGCCCCAAGAAGAGCATATATACCTCTATCATTGGGTCCCTTCGCTACCGTACTCGAGGTAAGAGTTGCTAGAATGGCCCTCAACGATATAATATTCTATCAACGATGCAGTAAAACAATGGAAGAAGCTTCTAGAAATAATAAAATAAAAAGATTAGAAGTACCTGGCCATATTGTTGGACTAATGAAATAAAAGAGAAACACAATCAAAGTATAGCTGCGAGAAGAATTGTGCCGAGTGAGCACAAATTCCAAATCTCCCAGCCAATGTAAGAACAAAAAAGAAAGCGACGTACAGAGTCCGCAAAAAGGCTGTCTAAACAGATAACGGCAGATAAGAGAAAAGACTGAGCAGAGATATGTAATAAGCGTGAAGAAGATGCTTGGGCAATGCATATAAAATTGCTCTTTGGAAAATGAAGAGTTATCCACCACATAGTATTCCTGCAAACAGGATGAATGTTGGAGAAGCAGGGGGTATTAACTGCCACCATAAAAAATGGTTAGGCACCTGGAAATTGAGTTATTACTCAAAAACAAGAGAAACATAGAAGACATATCCCTACCTCTCTGCGCAACACCTTAAGCAAGCTGTACGACGCTATAAGCAATACTGGTGTAACGGAGAAGATTGAGAGAAATGACAGGCTGTCCAAAAATCATTTCGGTTTCAGAAAAAAATAAGTTTACACTACACGCGATTGAAGTCAGTACGGGCGTAGTGAGAGAAATTGTATGCGTTAATAACTGCAAAAGTATGAAATGCTTTTAGTTCTGCAAACTGACATTTGATAGTTGAACAACTCGAGTAGAAGACAAACAAGTTTGTCAAGTTACGTGGTAAATGTCGTGAGGGATTACCTTAAGAATAGGCAACTTCCAGTAGGGAAGAATCATCCAATCAAAATGGAAACGGAAATGCCACATTGGTTGTTGTTAGGTTATGGAACCTGGAGGAAGGAATAAGTAAGTAAGGAAGCAATAAGTGCAAATAACGTGCATGATCTAATAACAAATGGCTCATAAGAGAGACCCAGTAGTCGGAAGAAAATAAATTAAAACTGGTTCCATAAAAATAATAGCAATCATTTTCAAGGAGAAAAGAGGCATAGCATACGTAAACTTCAGTATAGATAACACCATCACAAAACTTCGAAAAAAACGTTAAGTATTTGGAACTTGGTGGTTCATACTAGTTGATCATGAAAATTGTCAACCACTATTACTTCATATCTTAGTTATAAAAAATAATATTTTAAAATTTGACATGTACAAGAAGGATACCTGTACAGTTCGCTGCATTCCTTCAGATTCCCATTGCGTTTAGTAAAAGATTGTAGGTCTTCAGTTTCTGGTCTATTGACTTCTCGCTTTTCTCTCGATTGGGGAGATGTATGAAACGAGTTTAAATTTACAACAGATCTTATTAACTAATTTTACCAATAAGTCAGTTGGGAAATTTCATTAAGAAAATACTTTCAAAGAATCTACGACATTTTCTAAAGATGGATCTTTATTGGTTATTTATTTCACTTATGCACCTTTTGTAATCAAAGGTTTGAGAAAAATCCTCCATTTCAAAATGGTTGAGCACTCCATATGTTTGCGTAGTCTCATCAATAACCCAAAAGAAATGAAAGAAAAAGAAGTCCCAGCTCATCTTGGTAAAATATGTTACAAAAAGGGCGGAAGAAATGGTAGCAATGTTAGCCCGAGTAATGCCTAACATTAATGGGCTTAATATTGAAAAACACGAGTGCTGAACATGCTGTACGGAGCTCCTATCAAGCACGGAGTTTTCAAGTATTTTAATCAATTCATGAGAATGTTTCTTTGTTCTTAAACATGTTTATTGACAGGCTATGTTTTAATATTATTTAACACATATTAGATTTTTATTTGTTTCATCAATGACATTAATTTTACGAAAATATAATGGAAAAAAATAATTTTTAGTTTTTTTTTTTTTTTTTTTTTTTTTTAATGTGTGGTGGGTGCTTAGTTGCAGTGACTCCGTGACTCAGTTGTTTGTTGTTTTATTGAGTTACTCGTGGAAATATATTAATGAAAGATTTAAAATACTGTAAAGTATAAATCTGTTTTGTTTTTCATGAAAATCGTAACAGAAATAAAAATGTACTATTATTTTAACGAAAAAATAGACTATTATGCGTGCATACTTCATAAAAATACCAAAATTTGTTATTTATGGCAGACTTAATTGGTTAAAAATTGAAATTAGGCATATAAAATACAGGCTATTAAATTATAAATAAAGAAGGTTTCAAGGTCGAATTAAAGTCCAGTTTACAAGCAAAGCAGGATATAATAGTGGAATCCCTTGCATCACCCATTGGGTGATGCATGCTTCGAAAGAGTTACTTTATTTGTAGTACTGTAACATATGTATTCCGATAAGTCTCATACTATCACTTTACTAACATATACATTTAGTTCTATTAACACTAATTAGAATCAGCAGTCAAACGATACATATATAAGTTTATTAATCCATACCATCAGACATCCCAATCGCGCAACTAACCAAAGCATTCCTAATGGTGTTCGCCGTGTATCCGGCAAATTGCCCAGTCATTGTAGGCACCAGTCGTTGTTTGTTCAGGGCCAACTGGCCGTCATCGTTCGCTATGAGGGCTTAATTTGGTCTCTTCATTCCGTACAATGATCAAGGTATCGCCTCGGATCACTGACAATGGTATTTAGTGCTGTCACTAACACAACGAGCATCGGGCTACCGATATGTACGGGGTTCTGTTGCAACGGAATGCCGATATTTCAATAATAATTATTAATAAACGTGACGATAAGTGAAGTGCTGTGCTTCTCGCTTCGTCCGTCTCCTATCATCATCGCTAAAGAAACATTGGATTAGGCGCGATGGGCTGTAATTAAGAACGTGAAACGTTTCTCGATTGTGCCTATACTGCCGTCAAACGTAACGATACGTTATATGGGTGTGTATGTATGTCCAACGCATTTTTGACGGCATAACACGAGTATGAATTGAAAAATTCGTACCACTTTGCGGCCGCATTGTTGCGTCGTATGTAATTTTCGGATCACTAGAAGTCAATTATTCAGTTCGTACTTGTTGTTATAGATTCTTTTTGATGATGTGATATGTTTTGTGATGCGGCTGTATACGCATAGTTCAACAACATTTGCATGCTTTTATTTCTATAATTTTATTATACAAAGCAGTTTGTAATTATAAGATAATAGAAAATAGAAGCTTTAATAATATGCAGAAGTTTATGAATTAAGAGATTTTCATTTTCAATATATTAGCATGTGGTTCAGAAATATTGAATATCTCATCAGATATGTCACATTTTCTATTATTGGGGACCTAAGTTTTGGATATCAATTACTAGCAAAACTTTATATTATATTAATATGATATTCTGATACTATACAGAAGCCAGCAGCAACTTATTAGAAATGTCAGTACCTATCAATTTCTCATCTGAAGTCACAGTATGTTCTTAAAAAAGATTATGGACGAGTCTTAACTATTGATTAATAGGATTCTTGATAATTTTTATTTACTTAACTTTCATGTATCTATCAACGAGAATGTTGTCATGGCATACATTCACATACACTTGGAGACATTCCCTCACATGAAACTACTTTCTTAAAAGCGAAGTTTAAGAAATAAGTTTTAAACTTGGGTGTAGTTCAGGCAAAGTAAAGTCTTTATTTGAAAATATACACCCAGATGTTCAATTGAAAAGTAATTGTATATCTGCAGCAAACATACATTCGTGCGCTTGGATTAGGCAGTTGGAAACTATCAGCAATTGGATCTACGAATAGACAATATTTATTTGTATAAAAATAATTATTAGTTCATAATACGTAGTTTAATGTAATATTCACAAAGAGCCATTCCTGACTTATTCCTTTTTAAGAAACACATTTCAATTATTTTGACAACCTAACCTTGCATAATTCCTTCATACTACAGTATAGTATTGAGTAAAACTTTATCCCGTTCCTCTTGGCTAAGTATAAATATCTGCTATATACATGCGTATATCCTTATATACCTATGTTTCAGATCGTATGCTACTGAATAAGTATTTAACCTAGCTAGAGGCGGGGTAATTACCTCATCTTTTCCTAGAAAAATACTTTCATCGAAATGTAATTTAACGCGACGGTTAGATGAAGATAGCCATATCAAATCACTAATTACAATATGGATGCTAACACGTTATATCAATAAATTATGTCAGACAGGTATGTATCTAAATTTCGTGGAAAACATTCTATTAAGCTGTGAACTTTATTAATTTGCGGACGTCCATAGAGATATATCGTATTGTCGAGATTTTTATTTGAAATACCTTGAATAACGTGATTAATTGCACGTGTAATCAAGAACAAAGCTAAAGTAGTTATATGTAAAAGTTGATCTACACCACTTTCATTTGCGTGCTAATTTCCACCCACTTATTTTATAAACATAACTTACAAGGAAACGTTGAAAAACTCAGAAAAAAATTGAAACTTGGGTTAGTAAATTGATATAATAAGTCCAATAACAATGATAATTTTTTTTATGTGAAATATATAATACTGCCATAGATCCACTACATCTTTCCATGAACTCTGCTCCTTCATTTTTGTTCAAAAAATACATTTATTGCGACAAATTCCTATTATACTTATGTAAGTACACTACTCGTCAGAAAGTATGTCTCCCCCTATAGACTCGGCATTAAACCTTTCTTCCTAGTGGGACGGCCTTCTTTCGAGCGTTGTCACAAATTGGGACTTCATTTACATATGTATCTAGATGTATTTATTCGAATAAGTTCAGTTTACATTTCCGCACAATTAAACGACTAAGTATGCTGCTGCAAAACGACCACCCACCATTGATAAAAAAAGCTACTGCAAACCTACATATACATTTAGGCCTGTGGTCGATGTTTCGTTTATTCAAGGATAAAATTAACCTTTTCCACACCTCTAATTGGTACAACTCGAAAACGATAACCACTAGAATAGTAAAAGTTTATTAACGATGAAATAGTGATATATAAAATATATGTATATTTTACCGATTTTTTTTTGTTTACTCTTTTACAGAGTTAATTAATCCTTAACAGTAGCAATCTTTTCCATACATCAAATATATATCCATCACAGAAATTGTTCAATGTCTTGACACTGTTTATTATATCTTCGTTATTATTAATTATGACGATAGAGAAAGAGAGAGACCATAACTTTTTTATAACATTTAAATCTGGCAATGTAGCAGGCCATGGAATTAACATGATTTCAGGATTATTTTCTATTTCATTAGGCACTGACGTTGGAGTTCGGTTTGGAAAATTATCTTGAACGTGCTAAATTAAGATTTTAGAGCAAAAAATGCGTGTAGGTAAGTAAGAAAAGCTCTTAACATGTCATTGTACTATACTCAGTTTTAAACCTCCTCCAATTGATACTATTTCTCCTAGTCCTGCAGCGCATATTCATCCTTAAAAAGAGACACACAAGAAATTCTGACATTTCTTCTGGTTTCATAAATACTGTTATATCGGGTTTTATTTCCTTTAACACACCTCAATTGCCTCATTAAATGTAGTGAAAACTTCCTCATCGGATAAATGTTGATGTGCAAAATCTAGACGAGCAACAGCATGTTATGGACATAAATCTAACAGTAATGAATATCACTTGTCTAAAATGATCGTGTTATAGTAGATTATGAACATTGTAACTGCAGTTCCTATAATTTCTGTGTAAACTGGATATACATCTCTAAAAGGAACGATTTGATTTGCCTTCTTCTTGTAATACATGGTTTTTCTTGATGGTGGTAATGTTTTTAGTAGTCTCTCCCTCTAACCCTGAATTATGTATATGTGGGACATGTGTTTCGAAGACCATCTGCATGGTTATTGGAAAACGCCGGTACTAATTTGCTTATACTGAAAAGGCATGGTGTGTGGAAGTCAACATCAAAGAGTCATTTACGGGGTGTTTAAAAATTTGAAAATGTTAACTTTACCTTCAATATACAAATATTTTAGAATTATACTCGTACATTTATAAACATAAATTGTTTTTTGAACGGTTTGAATTACTCCATGAGTACCCTACACGGTTTAAATACATTTTGGACCCGGGCTCGTATAGAACTACAAGATATGAAAAATCTTTTTTTAATGTTGGCTGTCAACTCTACAACATGCTTCCCATCTAGATAAAATTTGCAATTATTATTAAACAATTTAAGCGTAGACTGGCAGATCTGTTGGTTGCCAAATGCTGCTACACACTGGATGAATTCTTTGCTTAGTTGTGTGTTTTGTTTATATTGATGCTTTATGTTCTTGATGATATTTGTTGTTTGTAGTGTATACTTTTTAATTTTTTTTAATTGTATATATCTATCAACTAAAATAAATATATCTATCTATCTAAATTGAAAGAAAATATGGTGAAAGCAAAATACATGAAGAATAAATAAAACAAAATGTGAACGAAAAGGATACTCGACGTTTTACTTCTTTTACAAGAGGTTTCTTCAGAGTAAAAAATGGAGAGGGCAAAATAACATAGTAATCAATAACAAGCCAGAGTCTTCTTTTTGCAGAAAATCATCTTTTTCAATCAAAGTCATGGAGATATAAGGAGGTCATAAAACATGAAAGTCAAATCGAAGAATTTTATTTCAGCCTGTCTAAATAGTACTCTAGCGTCTTTCTCTGTAAAATAATTGTTTACGAAGGTGATGGCCTTCTCAATTGACGAAAATCTCTGTGTTCTGAGCGCAATTTTTAAATTAGGGAACAAAAAGAAGTCGCTTGGGACTAGATCTGGTGAATAAGGAGGGTGGTTCAGCAGTTGAAACCGTAATTCGTAGACTTTCGCCATGGCAACCGCTGAGATATGAAACGGCGCATTGTCTTGACGAAACAAATTCAATTTCTGCAAATGTGGTCGTTTCTCAGCAATTTCTTTCTTTAATTTGTCAAGTAATGATGCGTAGTATGCTCCTGTAATGATTTTTTCTGTATGAAAATAATTGAGTCGTCATCACTTTCCCAGTCGAAAAAACAGTTTTTGCTTTTTTTGGGGCTAATTCCCCTTTCGTAGTCTACTATTTTGACTGTATTTTTGTTTCCAAGTTTCATCTACAGTAATTAATCGGCGCGAAAACTCTGATTTATTGCGCTTAAACTGCGCCAACAGAGCGTTGCAATTGTTCATTCGAACACGTTTTTGGTCTAATGTAAGTAAGCGCGGCACGCAACTCGCGGTCAGCTTTCTCATACCTAAAACTTGATTCAGTATGTGACAAACACGTTCTTTGGACATATTCATAACCTCTGCTATCTCTCTCATTTTAATTCGGCGGTCGTTTAGCGTTTGGTGAACTTTAGAGATGTTATTGTCAGTGGTTATAGTTTTTGGATGTTCTGAAAATTTCTTTTTAAAATATTTACTGAAGAAGTTGAAATTTAAATACGTCAATATCGTTACCATTGAGTATATGTTAGATAATGTAATTTTCACCTAAAGCTCTCGGGCTCTATTCAGGCAAAGCAATGTCTCTTTAACTTGATACTAAAACAGGATCAAATTAAGTTCCCGTAAAAATACTCTATTAGTTATCAAGTTCTTATTATATTACTCTTAATGATCATGTAAATATGATCAATGATGATAGATAATTGCAAATAAGGATATTAAATAGAATCGTATAGTGATCTTCTGAATTACTTTATGGGCACGAATTCACACTTGAAAATTTCGAGTAATAAATGCGTGACACGCGAATTCCAAAATACTATGCATTTAAAATAACATCAGTGAAACGAACACAAACTGTAATTTTAACACTATTATGACAATCTTGAAAATAATTAATTTAGATTGATTTATTTTATACTCTCTAAGCACCAGTATATACAATATAACTCCTGTATTGTGAAGATGACATGTATGTATATGTAACGTAATTACTTTTAAAACCTATGCCATACTTATTTTCCAAATAAAAACTCTTTTTGAACTTGAAATAATGACTACAGGAGAAATAGTAATAGGATAACCGCTAATAAGTGAAGATATAAAAATGATAACTTTAACTCTGCACATGAGGCATTTCAAACTGTTCGCAGATAAACGGATCGATAGAAATTTTATCTGACAGTCAGGCACGACAGGTTGTCAGGTTTGATTCCCAGGTGACTACCATAGGAAGTTCAAAAAAATGGCAGAACAGCAGTACGCTGAGATGAGTGCCAAGCCACGGTAAATAGAATGCTAGTATGCTAGCTCATTATTGTTAGACCAGCAAGAGAAATCTGCATAGGCAAAATATAACATAAAATCGTCACGTTTTTCTAAGTCAATCAGAATGTTTGAATATCGTAAAGTTAAAAATGCAAAACGTATTAAAACGTTTGACATTATAAATGCCTATTTATCGAAGAAAAACCGATGTCATATTTGAGTTCAGGAGAAAAAATACTATCAGAATCAGAATATTTTTCTTTTTGAAATGAAAAAGATTATTTTCTGTTTCTTAATGTAATTACTCATTACTCTTATAACTGGCAAACATTTACAAGGACTAAAATACAATACACAACTTTTTATAAAATATTTTCTATATTCAATATTTGCACCTCCTACTAGCAAATTATAAAGCAACCTCCGAAGGTCTTACGATTCAATTTAAAAAATGACTTCAGGAAACTATTCACCAATAAATTCCCCTGACAACCGTGACGGTCGTGATCCCCGAGTAGATCCGAAATTAAATAAACACAACGAGAAACGAGTGGATCATTTGTGGGGCGACCATCTGTGACCCCTCCGAACTCCACGTCCTCATTCGAGATATAGGAGAACAAGAAATACGAAAAAAAGATAAACGAAAATATTACGTAAATATCGTACGTCGTCGGCTGGTACCTCTACAGAATGTCTTTTGTTAGACTTCCCGTCTTAAGTCGTTATTACTGATGGGTACGGTAATTTAATTACTTTTCACCTATGTTTGTGCCTATGTAACGACGTCGTTGTCATTTCCTCCAAATGGCTATCCTTTAACTCAGCAAGTTTAGAAACGAAATAGAAAATATATGTACATCTGGATCTGTTTATTTATACAGGCGGTATAATGGTAAATTATAGAAAATAAATATTGATTGTTTAATGATTTTTCTTATGTTGGGCAATTGCTCAATAGAAAATTGGAGTGTACAATTTTATTTCCATTATTTTTTTTATCCTACCTACTGGGACAATAACGGTTTTTAGTTGGATAAGTGAATAATAACAATAATAATAACATATTTATTTGCCCAACAGATTGCTCCAAATTAAGGACAAATAATACAATTAATATACTACAATAAGACCTACAAAAGTTAAGTATAAATGATTACTTGAACTCAACATAACATTAAAAATATTATGAGGAAAAGCGAACAAAAAATTACATACATATTGCATTTTGTCAAAGAATTATAGAATCACGATAACTGAATAATTGCTATTGACAATTTTGTCTGTAGAGGTGTAAAATATATGTCACAAACTGATATTAGATTAAGCTGGGTGACATCTATAGGGGAATTTAGTGAAGAGTTCAGGCGAGAGTATAGAATGTGAATGATGGTCTTGAGGATGAACGAGGTACAAGAAATTGAAGGCGAGATAAGAGGTAAGAAGCATCAATATTGTTATTCACAAGCTGAAACGCAAATTTTATAAGCTGAAATTATCGTCTAACCTCCAACAATTCAACATCAAATTGATGAAGCAGAAGCTGATAGCCATCGCTCGGGGTAAGAACCTTCCTGTTTGAAGTATAAATATTTTAAAAGTTTTCTTTGAACTTTCTCAACAGTTTCCTTGTAGGAAGAGTAGAATGGATGCAGATCAGAGAACCATACTCCAGCTTATGTAGATCTAACGAATGCTAAGTAAAGTAGTTTAATTGTTTCAATATGAAACAAAGGAGAGCTTCTAATCAAAAATCCTAACATCTTTATAGCCGACATTACGATGTTTTCACGATGAGTGGAAAAGGTAAGGGAATCATCAAGATAAATACCCAAGTCTCTCACAACTTTTTCTCGAACGAGTGAAGTTCCATTGATGGTATAGTCAAATAAAATAGAGTTCTGCTTTCTAGTGTAGCTCATAATTCTGCATTTCTTGACATTTAATTGTAAACCATTAGTAGTATACCATTCGGTTAACCGATTGACATGATCTTGTAAATAATAACAATCAGCAATAGAATTTACTGTGGTAAAGATCTTGAGATCATCTGCAAACATACATTTATCAGTATTAATGCAATCCATCAAGTCATTAATGAATAGAGTGAACAAGAGCGATTTGTATCCATTGTAGATTACATATTGTTGTCTATTATACAGATAAGTCTCAAAGAATGCTACTAGGAAATCACTAAAACCAATCATCCTCAATTTTTGTAGCAGTAAATTGTGTTCAATTCTATCAAAAGCTTTTGATATATCTGTATTGATCAAGTGTATGTTGGGTAAACTGAGCCAAATTGGTAACTATAGATCGTTTTTTCATGAATCCGTGTTGATCTGGTGATATCAGGTGGTTGACCATTGGATAAACTCTTGAATGGAGAACAGATTCACAAATCTTTGCGAAGTTGTTAAGAATCGATATTGGTCTGTAATTCCGCACATTACCAGGAGATTCTCCCTTTAAAATTGAACTCACCTTGGAAGGTTTCCACAAGACAGGAAACATTGCAGACGATAGTGCTAAGCCAAAAATCTTGGTAAGAACTGTCCGACAGTCACTACTACTACTAGGAAGCTCGGCATACCATTTGGTCCAGCTGTCATCCCATCTTTCAGTTTTCTAATGGCGGCATCAGTATCAACTTCACCAGCCATAGGTATGTGTATGTATGGGATACAAGTATGTGTAGATGACAATTCTCTATCACCTGAACCTGTTGTATAGACGCTGCTAAAATACTGAGCAAATGCGTTTACAACATCCTGTGGGTTATCATACGTGGAATCATCATAAGTGACTGTTGACGGTATTCGAGATTTCCCAGTTCTATTATGAACAAAAGCCCAAAACATCTGAGGGTCTTCAATAATTGATGCCTCTGAATTAGGAACATAATCTTTGTACGCAATCTTTGTTGTAAATCTGAGTTGTAAAGTACAAACAAATTTAATTGGATTTTATCGTATTCGATATTCGTTTTGACAAAATTAGATGTTAGAGCTCTTGAAACATTATCTACTTGGTAATTAAACTGACTTATATGTGACAGTAATGATAGTATGTGTCGAAGGTTTATAAGTAATCATGGTATATTTGTACCACATATATAGCGTGAAATATTTTCGAGCGTTATCGCTTTAGCGATTGGCCAGCTAGCCACACATATGATAGGAACCTTAGATTGCAAATTAGTATGCAGTCGACTTGTATATAAATATTTCACCATCGGCTGTTCCCATGCGGATTTCTTTTTCTTATAATTTAAATTAAATGCAAAATTGCATGCGTACGCCTCTGGCATGTGTACCGAATTTATTTATAAATTTAGTAACAATTCATAGTATTTAACGTTGATTAAATTAACATTTTTCATTCGTCTATACTTATAAGCCAACGGTGTTAAATTGTTGAAGTTCTTCACACCTGTAGGCCGTTGTCGAATTTTCGAACCGTGAACCGGATTCAGATCACTAATCCGTTAAAATGACGTCAAATAAATATAATTTGTGAAGTGTGATTGTTGGTGCTGCCTGTTGTCGTTTCATTTTTTACGATCGGTTTAGTGTTTCCGATTGTCGTCAGTTAAGAAAAAGGGAAATTGGGCAAAGGCAGAGAGGGTGTCAAGTACCGGAACAAATAAATGTCCAACGTACTAAAGGAAACACGGTTCATTTCTGTAAAGCGAAAATATATTAACGTGTTATAAGTTACAAGACCTGTCAGTGTAAATAGAGATGTAGAATTTTCTATATGCGTTTATAGATTTTATTACAAAGTGTTAGTAACTGACTACGAGACGTTTCTATATTGGTAGGATTTATGTAGTGTATAATTATAGAATACTCATTGATAGCTAGAATTTGATAATTATTGTTTGCACATTTTTCATCATCAATAGCTTACTTTTCCTAGCACACGTTTGTATATCTACGTAATAGCTATTATTTATGCAGACCATCGAAACGTAAATTTTTCAATCAAAGCATGGAATATAAAAGGCAAGAACTAAAATCCTGTTTCGTTGGAAAATCTAGTAGCGAAGCAGTGTTCTTGAATTTAAAGGATCTGTCCGTAATGTAATTACCTACAATACCGACGACCCTCTGAAGTAGGGGCTTTTAGCTAAGTTCGCACTTGAGTTTATAGCGTTACCAATAATACGCCCTAACTTTGTAATATGTTACAATGACAACTTACCCCTTAGGTAAATACCGGCTCTCCTCGAATGTTATTATTGTATAGATGGTAATTTAACTAATGAAGTTATTTGTTGTTCCCTTACTTTCTTCGTTAGGTTAGAAACTTTGTAAATTTGTCGTTGAAATATGTCAATATCATTACTATTTTTGTTAAGTAGTACAATTTGGCTTCCCGTAACATGCGACTCTGAAAATATTTTAGCTACAACTCACTTTACGAAAAACTGAGATGCTCAAAATTTCAGATTTGCTCTACAAATGGTGCTTGCGATGCTTTCAGCGTAAGCTCGAAGAGGGACTCTGTATAGTTTTATGTACAATTTGAAGTGTTCTGTGATGTACAAATTTGAATTTTGTCGAATATACAAAAATGATAAGGATAAAGGATAACAGGTTAGAGAGGCTATGAGATTGATTTATTTGGTGGCAGGTTTAGTGTACTATTAATTCTTAGTTTGGAAAAATGAAATTTCCCAAGGATGGGAATAGGCAGAATAGATAATTAGTCAAAAATATCAAATCCTTTACAACAAATTCAAGCCGATTAGTAATTATCATTTGAGATTTGGAGAAGCACTTTTTAATGGTTAATTATATACATATATGTATACACATATGTATCTTAATTCCTTTCTTCACTAAAATTGCAATGTTTTAAACAGCATGAACCATAATGATACGACCATTATTGATAGCAAGTGGATTATACAACTAATCAGTAAATTTGATATGAATCGCAATACCAGTTTGGGCCATTTATTACAGAATATTAGTCAAATATTTTCGTCTTAGAATTCATCAATTTTTGAACTTTTACAATAAGATACACAAACAAACCATTTCAACAAAAAAATGTAGGAAAAAGTACCACAAGTTTACTCAAATTAATTACAACGACAATAAAAACTTTATAAACGCAATAAGAAACTTAATTGAGGTCTATTGTTAGAAAAGCGAAAATTTCTGGTTAATTTCTTTTTCACTGTTGACGTGAAGATATCCGTTTTTATGAAAGCAGGCCAGTCTGTCCACTCGACAGCGTTAAGAGGCGCATAGGGGAAGTGAGAACTGGATTGAGAGTTTCCGACAGATTACTCAGGGCACTCCGAGTATCACTTGACCCTCGGTTTCGAATCCCAAATGGAATCCCTAAATACACAGCTATCAGGCTTTGATAAAGTAGGTGCAACGTAAAGAAGTATGAGGTGCAATTTCTATTTATAAGAACTATGTCATCTCTAATCAATTTTGTACTGTACGAAGGACTGACTAGATTTCATTTAGAAAAAAAATGTTTCGTTTTTCTGCTACTAATTGTAAGTAGTGTTTTGGTTTCAAGTTTTCATTTCTGTAAGTTTACTATAAAAAGCTTTTGAACGACAATTAGAGATTTTAATAATTAGGACGATTAGTATATTTGATAGCTTAGAGTTGATTTTTCTGTTTGCAAAATGATTTAATAACGTTTAATGGTTTTCAGTGCATCTGCAGATGTTCTGCAGGCTTCTTCTATTGTAGACTTAGTCAGCAACTCCCATGGCAACGCAGTATTACTTAATTTAGATATTGTTTGAACCTTTGCTTAAGGATCTTTTTCCGTTTAAAAAAAGAGCAAATTAAAGTTGAGTGAAATATAAGTTTCATATTAGTACGTCATCGTTCTATTTTAGTAATCGCTTTCTTATCATTTCCAAAATTTATTTACACCCCTTCGTAATTCTTCACAAGTTGCACAATAAATAGGACTTCGATACTAGATGACAACTTCTTTTCTTCAATTTTGTCATTTATCTTTCAGTTCCTGAAATATTTTCACTAGTATGTAACATTATTATTTGAGAATGTAATTAAAATTGTCATTAGTCAAAATCATGAGATTGAGCATCATAAATTGTGAATTCTCACTTTAAATGCTGTTTTTGACCTCTTGTGATAGTTGATTGATATTTGAAAAGAATTATATCAAGAGAAGATTCTTCATAGTAACAGATAGCAAAGTAGCACTCACTGCACTGAAATCCTACGACATCACTTCAGGGCTTTTTCTTCTTCATCTTCTCTTCTTTCATCCTTGTAATCGTCAGGGGTATCTCAAACTTCTTTGTAAATCTGACTCATTTCAATAGCAAAGTTATTGTCAAAGCGGTAATAATATTTTAGTATTATGGACTACTACGGATTAGACAGTATTAGTCATGGAAACTTCGTTGTTGAAACACACCGGATTTATGTTGAATATAATAATAATAATAATAATAATTCATGCCTTAGCATCCCGCAACAGCTTGCGCCAATTACAGGGGGCATCGGCTGGTGTTTTGAGTTATTATTACGCCTGCGGCTGTAAAATAGACTTAAGATGTAACCTTTCCGCATTTGCCGTGGAATTTGTACAGAAAACCAAACTCAGAAAGGAAGCACCGGGGTTCGAACCCGGTACTGCCGGACTACGAGGCAAGTGTTGGCCACGAGCCCGACTGGTTGAATGGTTGGTGTTTTGCTGGCAAAATAGTGCTTTCTGTGTTGTCCAACTTTTGCACCAAACGATCCACTACGGACTCTCGTCGATAGCACAACCCCAGAATAGTCTCTTTTCCACTCGAGTGAGATTAGGCGATTCATAGTCATTCCCGGAGTCACCATAACACCTACTGATCTGTAACTGGGAAAGAAAAGGAAGATGAAAAGCAAGGAACAGCGGATAACTGACTTCACTGGCGTATCGTTTTCGTATAGGTACGGTGGGGGCTCTGCGGCCGGCCAGATATATGGATACATATTGATAATATCCAAAACTACTTCTCACAGTAGCAGGGACTAGGCTGATCACAATTGATGTAAAATGAAGAAGAAATATGCTAAGATGCAATAATATAATAATGTCGTGGGTGTTATGATTCTCGCTTGTTTTAGGTTACCTATACCTAGTTTAGTTTTCAAAACATTTTTCACCAGAAATAACGCAATTTTCTTATTTTGAACGAACACTGTATATTTTTACGGTTTTACAAAGGGCTAGATGATACTACACTTGGCTTATTTTAATTTATACTCTAGCGATGCTTTGCGGTTTTGTTACTTAAACTTAATACTCAGTCTGCATTAAAATGATGAATACCCTGCGGAAAAATAAAGGTAGCTTTTGTATTGTATTCAAAATTACGAAAAATCTTTCTAATTATTTATCTTACATAATACCCATATGCTTGAAAAGTGGGAAGATACTTTACCGTTTTACATATTAAATCAATCTACTATGCAGATTACATAACGTCTACTGATTTAACTATAGATGAAACGACTATGCGGTTGAAGAAAGTTTTCATCTGTACATTATAAAATATGCAAGCTATGGTATAGTAAAGTAGACAACAATGAAAGTGTAAGTATCTCAACTTCTCTAATTACAACTTTGGCTGAGATGTGGGCACAATACATACGCTAGCATTAAAAGAGGTCGCAGAATTGCATCTGACTTCGGTGAGACGGAACAGCAAGCATATTATCATCATCATCATCACGTGGCATATGTAATGATGTTTTTTATGCCATCATTAAGAACTAAACACAACGGACAGGTTAATTAAAACATGGTGAGTTCCAACGCTTCCATGGCGGTATTGTAAGAACGAAAGAGACGATAGTTGTCATGGTTATTGTGTAAAAGTGACAAATGCTAAATTATCTCTCACAGCGCTTACGTTTCTCTTCGGCGATGTAGATGAAATTTCGCTGTAAACTCTTCTGCGGTTTCAAGGAATATTTATAATCATTGCGAGCAATTATTCGCATGCGTTTCAAGCATGTTTTTGTTACCTCTCACCGGTTCAAACTTAGCTAAAAGATGACTGCCAGATGAAATTTTTATGTCCGTATTATAACTTTACGCATTGGCAGAATGACGAGGTTCATATATCATTCACTGTATATACTCATAAGAATTTATCTTTTATGTCGTCGTATATCTTTAGAAATATTTTTTTCTTCTTATTTTAATATAGCTTACAAGATTTAAAGTGCAACTAACGTAAGTTTTATGGCGTTTAATAATACTAAAATGTAAAGTGTCGGATATTTGAATAAAGGATAGCAGTAAAATGAAAACACTGACATTAGTAATTACAAAGTGCAATAGATATTCGATATTCTTGTGTAGTTCTTAGGTAATACATATACTACTATCAAACTACGTGGCTTGACGTTTATTACATAAAGTTCGTCTCAGTTTCATGTAAAACTAATACAATTTATTGTGAAAGCAACCATCCATAAAGGCATAAAAACGAATTGTGTTGTTTTTACGGCACTTTTTTTTAAGCACTAGATTATTATTGCGCGTTTGCGCTATAAAATACAAGCACGGTCTAGGTTTCGATTGTACTTGAAAGCAAAACGTCAAAGCATATTGACATTTTGAACAGACAAAGACTTTTATTTAAGGTAGAAATGAGGCTAAATTATAAGATAATTTGTGACTTAAAACTGGTACCCATCTTCTTAGATAAAATAAGAACGTTAAGTAGCATCTACGTTAGTTTTCTGTTATTATATATGTAGATCCTCCAAGAGATCACCAGATTCAACGGCGGTTGTAAAATCTTCTAGTTTGTTAGTATTGGTATTTGATCTTTCGTCTATATTTATTGCTGTGTATGCAGGATGCAAGTATATGTAGTTGCGAACGAGCTTTCGTTAGAAGTGTACCACTTTACGTACGTATTCTTTTTGATTTATAAAACTATAAATAATAATAGGTTGATATCTAAAGAAAAGCTACTATAATGGCCCTACCTCACGAAGGATATTCGGAGGCAATGATCACAAATAAATTTTAAAAATCAAAGTCAACAGTGCACTATATCTGTCAAAAGTTTGAAGACCGGAATGGTAAGAAGTAGCTCTAAATGGAGTATTGCAACTTGGAGATTGCTTTTGCGAAGAGAAATCAACCAGAAACGACTACATTGAGGGAATTTATACAAAAAACGGTCACAGCATAAATTTAAGAATATGTTGTGAAACGATGAATAAAAACTTGAAACTTGCGAACAAATAAGTCAATGTGTAATTCATATATGTTTATGTATGCAAATTTTTTCTGCTTCGAATTTATGTACAAAACGATTTCACACACATATCGAAAATGTGTGATAGGTATTACAAATTACAAGAAGAAGAAGAACATTTGAAAGCTATGACTTGGTCCGTACAATCTTCAGATCTTAATTCCAAAAAAACTTTTGTGGAATGAATACAGTGTACATACAGTGTTCTACATTGAAAGATTAGTTATGGAACATTTTACATCTCGAGTGAACAAAATATAATCGGAAATTATACAGGAATTAATCAAAAGAATTGCAAGAGGTACTCAAGCAGTTCTTGTGTCGAATGAAAGATTTTTTGATGAAAACAAGGTCTATCTTAATTATCTACTCGTTTTCATTTAGAATTTACTGTTTTGATGTTTGTAAAATAAACGTGTCGCTTAACAGCTATGAGAGTTGGTATATTTCGATGTATTTCAATAAAGAAATAAGGAGTTTCGAACTGTATGTAAAATATTAGCTTCCAAAAGGCAGCAATACTCAAATAAAACAATAAACAAGATTTACAAGATATGCCACTATTGCATAAGAAAAGTATTAAATTAATAACAACTTTATTTGGGTTATTACGGTTATGGCATCATTAAATTACTTCTTTGTACATATAAATTTTATTGGTAACATCAAGTACAAAAAGAAATGAAAAATACAAAAAAAGAATTATTCCGCTTCGCCACAAACACTTAAATTTTGGTAAAAACTGTGATAATCTTTTTTAATCAAGTTTTTTTTCACACAGTTCTACCAGTCCATCCTTCTTTTTCTTTGTTATTCCAGGAGGTGCAATATATGCTTTTTTAGGAGCAGAAAGTATAGTTTTTGCAGCTTGTGTCGCGCGGTTACTTTTTGTTTTCATTTCAACTGTTTCAAAATTATGGTCCTGAAAGCTCGTTTTATATTATAAGGTAGTTGGTGAGTTTTGTGAAATTCTTAACACCTTAATATCTTTCCATATTCCAGTACCAAAATTAGTGAGACTACTTCTTTGTTGCAATTCTTTGACATCTATAAAATCATCTGTAAACATTTCTTTCCCTTGGTCAGATCTACCAGTCTTTTTTGCAGTTCGGACAAGTTGAATCCATTGCTGAGTAACAGAAATTGGACCAGATTTTAAAGTACGCCTTTTTTCTTTTTCTATCGCTGAATGTATTGCATCTACTTCATTCTGTGTATGGCCAACGATCAATATTTATGTGTAATGCTGTTTGTATTATACTTCTGAACCGCAAAAGAGTAGAGTGCAACTAGGTACTTATTTTTATTCTGGTCTGGACAATTATCTGAATAAAAAATGTCACCATTTCCTTCACAAACAGTGGTTAAATAGTCAAGAATACAACTTGCTACTTCGTTGGCCCCACAACGACCGAAATTTTCGTTCCAAGTGTAACAATAGCCGTTTGCAGATCCCAAATCAACAAAAGATAAGTTAAACGTGTTTAATTTAATATTTTGTTATCTAAACTTTGTTGCCGAAAAAGAATAGAGTATAAGAGTAGAGTTTAGAAAAAAACTGATTTTTTCTTTATTCAGCAGGAATTATGCTCATGTGTTTAACATCTAATGTTCGAGTATGGCCACATTTTTAAAGCAAATATTTTGCATACATTTAATATTCATCACAGACAACTTACCGAGAAAATATCAGCTGAACATGCGTAAGATATATTCCTACATTTTTAACGGCTAAGGCCTTTTGAACCGATATCTTGATCGTGATCTCATTTACAAAATCTATACGAAAACATTTAACTAATTAATTATATGAGAGTTAAAAATAGGGTAACATTCATGAGTTAAATAGGGTAATGTTTAAACAAGGGTGGACAAAACCGCAGAACCAGCTAGCTTAGTATATGTACTTCAATATGTAATAACTGACAGAGATTTTACGTGCAATCACTTTTTTCCAAGTTGCAATTTATTAACTATAAGATCAATGACATACATTCTCACAGAAGAAACATCAGAATAAATGAAACAAAGGAATGAAGAAAGAATACGGAGAGAAAAACTAGGCAGTTCTCCGCAGTGGTCGTCGTGCATAAATTAAATATTTTTATTATAGTGCAAGTATCTTCGACGGTGATCGAACCTCTATCGCTTCGAAATCGAGTGTTAAATGGGTGTAACTGAAATAATTATCCTAAAATATCGATGTATCACTTGGTAAGTGTGCGTCCCCGTTTCGCACCTACGGGGCGAGAACCGTTTTGATCCCAATAATTACCGATAGTAAATTAAAGAACGATATACCGGGGGACGACAACATCGAGTTATATTAATGCCGCTCTGTTCATGTGCAGTTTTCAGCTAACCGTTCGTTTGGTCTGGCCGAAAGCATTATAGTACATTTCAAATTATAATAAGTTGATTATAGCGCCTAACTTTCCAGAGAGCTTCGTTAAAACGTCTGCTATTAATAGAATCGTCTCCTTCCTTCCTTTGGGAAAATCAAAAAAACTTGTTATTTTAAACACCCAATTAAATAAATTGCATTTCAGTAAAGCTCATTATTTGTGCAGCCAAGGTTTCTTTATTGAAATTAATTCACTCTCCTCAAGAGACATATTTCTTGAAGTTTAAAACTAAACTATAACATAACAACTTTCATTTTCAATATAATTTAATATAAATCTTGGTATATCATTTATTTTAAAATTATTATTACAATACCATTGCAAGGTTTTTTGTAAGCAACACTAATAAGAAAAATATTAAGAACAAGTTAAAAATTAGTTTTTCCAAGCGTACCTAAAGACGTGAATTTTTTTATAATTCGAAATGAACGATACATTATTCGCACTGAAAACAGATACTGGTATATATAGTCCTACTGTGCGTTCGGAAATTATAGAGATATCTCTTTTACCGGCGGCAATTCTGCCGTTTATTATTTCGTTTGACGGTCTCCAGGTATTACTTTTGTGACTGTGTACGTGTATCTGCTCGGCTTGCGAGGATAGAGCGGAAATATTTCACATCGAGCGAGAGCAGATATCTTATTACACGTCCCGGAGTATTTAATAAATGACCCCGGATTATCGCGTATCGAAATGATCGTGCAACGTATTATTATTTACAGCGGCGGTGTTTTGCTATCAATTGTTCTCTGTTTCTTCTTAGTGTTTTGGCTGAGTCTGCCGGGCAACTACAGCTGTGTTCACGTAAATGTATACATTACTGTTGTAGAATGATGTTTAATAACACCTGTAATCAAATAGCTAAGGATATCTTCAAGTCAGCAATTTGCATTAGATTTTATTCATATGTTTTACTCCAAGGTTGCAATACATACATGAGAATATATATATTATTAATTATCATCAATTTGCTTCCCTATTTCTAAGTAGGTAACTACGCTGTATATTATTACAACCAAATTATTGAACTATTAGGTATGTACGTTGCAATGATTCTAACCAAAATGTTCTAGCAACAATTGAAAAATGGTAATGCTGAACTCTTAAAAACACATGGGGAAAAAACTTTTGGTGAGTTAAGTATTTATTTTCTTTGGTTACCAAAATTCAGAGGGGAAGATCGAATGTTAAACATTATAGAAGATTAATAAATTGGATTCAAGACTATTGCAAAGGCATTTGAGAAGCGCTGTTGAATGTCGCCAGTATGTCAGTCTTATCGCTAACACTGGGACCGCAGTGGGCCTATTGCCTTATTCCTGTCTAGATTTCGTTTTATTCAAACGCCTTATAGGTATAGTTTTTGAATACCACACTCGGGTAGATCGCAGAGTCTTTGTCCATGTTCGGAAAGACGTAGTTGTTTTTTTATTTTGAAAATCCTATCTGAACAGAAACATATTTGAAAATAATCCTTGGCCAAAGGCTGAGCTGGAGAATCTGCTGGATTATACTAGTAATAATATTTCTTCCTTTTAGTAAACGGAAGAACTGTTGTTTTGTTTGGATTGATATTTAATCCTTTTGTAATGTACTATCTACTGGTGGTCATTTTGCCTTAGGTAATGAGAAGCTTTTTATTCTTGCGCCTGATTATGACAACCAGTCATCTACGTAACCTTGGACGTTATTAACAACCATAATTGAAGTATAAGCCGCATCAATTGCAATTATTAATAATTGCAATTATCTGGAAATTTACAGTAATTGCCGACTGCATTTTGGCATTGCAATTTCTAATTCTAACAAATTTTAGCATTAATTTCGAAATACTTTGGAATACAACTAGAGCAGCTATGAAAACACTATAATACGAATGTAACTCTTTAGTAACAAGCTTTATGAAATTTCCAGAATATTTCGAGCATGGTTTAATAAGAGGCATATTAGGAAAAAGTATTTATGATCAGTCAACGAATCAGATCATTTTGGAAATTTCGACTTTATTGAATAAATCTTGACACAATTAAATATGTCCTTAAAGATCGACAATTTACTCTAAAATAATTAGTAATTTTTCTGAAGTAACAAAATTTCAATTTTTAATAAATTCTATTCCTTAAACTACAGTTAAAATTTAAAAAATATGGATCATGGCATTGTCCTGTCTCTTTAGCTAATCTATATATAGCTCATATAATTCGCTTGTTGCAAAAAAATGACTATAATGACTACTTTCTATGACAATCTGCTCCCTTATTAATACAGTCGTTTTTTGTGAACATTAAGGAGACTTGTTTGCTATTAAGAATATATCTTACTCCACAATACAAGCACTTATAACACAGATAGTTACATTCAAGAAAAAAGTACAAGACGGATATTTACAGCCGAAAACAACCGTAATTATCAATAAAAACACTTTTAAAAGACTCATCAGACGACTTATAATTAATTTAACCGTTGCAGATGTTTTGGAACATTGTTAATGCTTACGACCCCGCGACCATAATTTGTAAAGTACACCGTTTGGATGACTACTCGACTTCGGATGAATGATGTAGAGGAACTCTACCATACAACAAAACAGCAACACGTTACGTTCAGAAGTCGGTTTTTGTAGCCGTCATTAATTTCGACATAAAAGACGCACACCTTAATTATGTGATATAAAGGAAGCACAGAACGATGGCTCGGTAACGAAAAGAAGAATCGACAGGGTTGGATAGAAAGGTCAGTCGTAATAGTTGTTCTCCTCCAGCAACATAAGGCATAAAAACAAAGCGCATTTATCATTTTACTGTCGGTAATCTGACGTAGAATATTGTAATGTGATGCTGCAACCCCGCATCAACTCGTAACGGGTTAATACGTTTATTAATACTATACATTTCTCGAGGTGGTCGTTGAATAGAGAACAAGTGGAACCGAACCAGTGTCAACGAAGTCGATCTTTTCAAAAGCTATACTGTGTACATGGTACTTTGGTACACTTTTATGTATTTGTAACTGAGGAAAATTGTATCATTACTCTCGAAGCAGTGTTTTATGATTGTGTACGGATATTAAAAATTTTTAATGTTTCTTGCTGTGTTATCTTCAACTTAAAACAACTCTAATGATTTCTCCGTAAAACATGTCTCTACAATGTAGAGGGAAAGATAAACGTATATCTCGCGCAATTGTTATCTATTTAAATGGAGTTGGATTTTCCGATATCTCATAGTTACGCAACAAAAGCTTGATCGATACGAACCATTTTCTTCTAAATAAGAAGTAGAATTAGGTACTCAACGGTTCGAGATTTATCGAGTTAACCAAATTAAAGAAAAAGAAAATAAATAGTAAATTATTATTTATATCTTTGTTATTTACCAAATTTCTGAAGAATTATGCTGCGAAAAAAAAACTACATACGCTGGTTGAGTATTGTTTCTAATAATCTAGTGATGAGCACGTTGATCTTCGTTTCGTGATTAGTGTGTCTAGCATCCACTTTGCAATTTATATTTCTCAAAGCTAATCTAGTTCGCTTCAGTTTTTTAATGCAAAGATATCAGTGGATACTTGCTACTGTAACTTCAGTAGGTCTTCTGACCGTTGGCCCTGACGATAGGTATCTAGGAACCTAGTGACTTGATAAAAAAAAATCAAAAACGCGATCGAATGCCAGCTGCTCCTAAGTCGGGGCTGGGATAAGTAGGTTCGTGTACTTTTGTCTTTCATTTCTTTTTTTACAAAGTTCAATAAACATAATATATTGAAGAAAAATAAATATGTGCACAAAAGAATTTACATCAATACATGTGTTATATCAGTCAATTACAGGTTTAACTTTGAAGCCTAAAATAAATACAAAAGAATAACTTTTGTGCTCTCGAGGAGCAATAAATACTTACAAAATACATTACTGAATTAATAATGCGTATACAGGAGAATCTTAAATTAACTAAATATTAAATTAATTAAAAAAACGCTCTTACAGATGGTGTTAGCTTTCCGTTTACTATCTTTACACGGATTAAAAGTAACAGTGTTACCAACTTGACATTAGTTACTCGTTACTCATAATAGTATATATTGAAATAAACAAGAGTATATTATGTAAATACTGAAAAATATATAAATTACATTAGGAAAAAGAATCATGACAATAAAATTCACAGTTACAGGTGCGAATAAAGTGACCGTTACCGTAACAAGGTAAAGTAGGGTAAATGTGCTACAAATTCTTGATAGTTCCTGAACAAAAGGCTATACGCAGCAATGTCATGGTCTAAATACCGTTCTTAATTAAACGGGTTGATAGCCGCAGTGGTTAGGCGGCTGACTATAGTTGTGGCGAAACGATAGGAGCCGGGTTTCAATTCTCCGCAAGGATGGTGAAATTTCTCTCGAAGAATTGGATTCTGATCGACCTACTCCATTCGCTGTTGAGTGCAAAGTGATTGATAGGGTTGAAGTAGGGCAAATGTGAGATTCAATGCTATGTTCTATTAAGAGGTTACTTGAAATAAAATGAGGCAAATTTAAGACATTTGTTACTTCATTATTTTTATTGCTTACAAAACTAAAATAAAAACCGCAAAACCATAACATTGCCAAGTTGCTGTACAGCATCTATCTTCTCCGTTTTTGTCCATGATCATTGTAATTTTGTAAGTTTAACTATCCATCCATCAACACATGCATGAGTCACTATCCCAACAAAATGCTTAAATACTTTCTTGGTTACGTATTTAACTAGTAGCCAAGAATTAAGTGCTAAAGTTTGGTCAACATCTTCATTTTATTTGTATTGTAATTCTTCAATTGTGGATTGACAGAATCCATATAAAGCGGAAATGCTGCCAAACGTTTTTATTACTCGGAGAAACTGTTCATGTTATCTTATTTCCTTTAGCTAGCTTTAATATCTTTCTTTCTTTTGGTTATTTTGAACTGTTCCTTTTTGTCATAGGAAATTCGCCATGCTTTCTGAATAATTTCGAGTCAGGACAAATTCCTTTTTTGTTTCTTGGTCTGGTACATGTATTACCAGTAGCTTATTCTATTGATACATTCTATGTAGCGTCATTAACAGCTGAGAATGTTTGTTGCTACTATCGTAACTTGTTGGGTGCGATACTTAGTTTTCTGATTATTTCATCTTTCTTCTGCTTCCGGCAGAAAGACATCGTATGGAATAATCAGTTTATAATGAGGGTAAATTCCGACTTTTCAGAATACAGATTTTTGATGGAACAGAAAAATTGTGAAAATGTTTTTTCGGTATTTTCTAGTCCATATGTTGTGGTCGCCAAAAGCTTACTCTTACATATAATGGAATATAATTAACAGATTACAAAACAAACATAAAGATAGTGCCTGTTGCAATTTGTCACTCAGGATTGATGACGAAGTCATTGAATCTCCTGTAGTTGTTTCGGATACCTTTAATGAATACTTTCAAACCATTCCTATTTTCACATGTCAAAATATTCCTCAGATGACAATATCAGCCAATCATCACAATCACAACTCTCATACTATGTATATTTGTACCATAATTCTGAGCACGAGATGTTGGGTATATTTAATAAAATCAAAAATAAGTTTACTTCAGGTCCGGATGGCATACCTGCTAATATCTTGAAATTATGCAAGCAAGAATTAGTAAAACCGATTATGCATTTAATAAATGTTTCATTTGAACAAGCTTTTCCTGAAATACTAAAAACTTCTGTTATCAAACCTCTCCATAAAAAAGGAGATGTACATAATGTTGCTAATTATCGCCCAGTATCATTGTCTTCGTGATTCTCTAAACTATTTGAATATTCAATGTTTCTCTGCATAGAAAATTTTATAAATACATACAACCTCATGTCATCATTCCAGCATGTGTTCCGAGCAGGTAAGTCCACGACTACAGTTTTATTGGAAATATACAAACTTCTTTTAGAAAATATTGAGAACGAACTTCTTCCTGTTGGTGTACTGTGTGATTTGTCAAAGGCTTTTGATTGTGTTCAGCATAGTCTACTTGACAAACTTTATATTATGGGTTTTCGTAGAAAAGTATAGTAGAATGGATCGTCTCGTACCTATCAAATAGAACTCAATACGTTGAACTTAACACTATTAATAGTAATATGAAATATAAGTTTACATCTTCGCGATTACCTACTAGTATCGGAGTTCCACAAGGTTCTGTCCTTGAACCCCTGCTTTTGTTCATTATATTTAAATGACATTATCGAATTTATTAGCGCTTTTGCGGTAGTGTACTATGCTGACGATATAACGGTTATTATTTCAGACAGTGAAAATAATGTTGAAAATACTGCAAACCATATTGTGGACAAACTCTTTAGGTGGGTTTGCGCTAATAATTTATGTTTAAATTTTGACAAAACCAAGTATATTTTGTTTCACACAGTCACATGCTGTATAAATCTTTAATAAGTCAATTTTGTCAAACCAAGTTCTTAACTACTTCAACAAATTTGGCTGTTTTTCTCCTTTCAATTTAAATTAATTTTAAATGGATATCTTTTGACGACAGTTAATAACTAGACTAAATAGATCTGATTTTTGCTTGCGTTGATGGTAGAAATTTACAAATACATGTATCAAAACACATTTGGAACTCACTGATTTAAGTCCTACAATCTTGGGGATTAATCTGTTCACTTGTCAAATTGTTTTGAAATGCTGCCATCATCAAAATCTTTAAACAAAATCTTAAAGCTGGTTATGGTCGAAATGTTTTTAAATAAATGAATTTTTTGAATATATTACATAGCAACTACTCAGCATTCAAATTTAGTTGTACTTGACAAAAGAATTTATACATTTATAGATTGTCTATAAATAAAGCACTTACTTACTTACTTATGTCCTATTTTAATTTAAAGGGCTGAAATATAGCAGAATCTAAAGGATGCTGTAAGTGGCTGCTACGTGGGGAAAGTTTTAATATTGTAATATTATACAACTTCAACAAGTTCAATGAACTAATTGAACACATATCCTTTCTTATGAACATATCGTGTTTCCTTTATTCTGAGTTACCTGAATTACCTTATTAACCAAATCATCTTGTACAAACATACAGCAGACGTGATAAATTAATTTATCACGTTACATCTCATTTAATTTTCAAGATATATTCTTAGTTGATTCCATATGATATATGAACAAATTCTATATTTTCCAACATAAAGCTTCTCTACCTCGCGTCGGCTTCGTTTTTGTCATAATTATTATACCTGCCAGTTTATTAAACAAACTTCTGCATTTTTATACCTGTAAACATGTTGGTATTTCATTTTGACAAAATTAATCATACACACTGTAATATTTCAATCCTGTCTTTCGAAAAGGATACCTCTTCGCAAATTACGTTGGTTTTTATGCGATAGCGGTTCTAAAAGAAAGGCGAAATAAATTTGTTTACATTGATAGTGTCGGACATAAGTTACTTAGGTAAGCACATAAAATCTCGTCCAACGCTTTTTCTCGCAATCATAGTGTCAGACTTGTCAGATATGAGACTTGAATTGATTGACGACTTTAGAAAAGTAAACTGGCCAGTGGCGGAACATGGAATTCCTTGAGAAATAGTCACTTTTAATGTATGTTTGTTGAACATATCTTCTGTATAAACTTATTGAAGTTGTCAAAACGAAAACTATCATGAGTTAGTTCCAAATGCATCATTCCTAAAGGACTATTACCCGTAAAGAAATTAATTTTATTGGTCTTACTGGTCGTGGAAATGAAAACGCGAAAGAATCTGAAGAAATTGTTTACTTGGTGTCAAATAGCACTAATAATGTTTATACGAACAGTACAACAATTTATTGGTAAGAAGTTAAAGACTAAAGAAGCAATTTTACCATTGAGTTTCCTCAAAAAGGACCAATGCGCTTATTATATTGACAGGGAAAAAGTCTGCTAACTCTTCTTTATATTATAGGCCAGATAATCGTTGATTTGTTTGCACAAGCTCAACAGACCTACAGAGCCAAAAAATAACTTATATTAAAAGCTTGTTATAACCGAAAAAAAGTAGGGAATAAATTTGCAATAACCATGCGACGAATGACAAACACTGCACCCTTTGAAATATCAATAGAAATAAAAAAGCAGCAATAGAAGAAATAATACGGTCCACAAATGATATAGAGAACGGTAAGCACCAGATATAAATGGAATTCGCCCGAAGCCCGTAAAATTTATGATAGAGGAGAGACACCAATGGCTATTAGATTTAATGAACTCATTGCTATAAACACAATCTTTCCCGAGAGAATAAAAATTGCTAAAGCTGTCTTATTAGTAAAAAGACGAAAAACTGCTGATAGCCAGATTTTGCCGGTCGACACTGTAATTAAAACAGCACGACTGACGACTGACTACAATACATATAATAGACTCTGTTAAGAAAAGAGAAAAAGTTATAAGCAAAAATGGTGTGTACTGTTTCTACTAGATGCTCGAAGCGCATACTACACCTTTGATTGGAGCTTAATAATAGAAAAACTCGAAAGAAGAGGAATTTCCGGATATTTAATAAACTTGATAGAAGATTACTGGAGATAGAGATGCCTGCAAATCAGCACAAGGGAACAGATTGGTATAGATACAGAAGTGCTACAGGGTTCACTACTGGACGATACTGTTTGAAGAATTATTGAAAAAACGGAAAACTCTAACTTTGTGGGGGTATGTAGACGACTTAACACTAACTGTGGTGCCCGAAGAAGAAATGAACTTAGTAATCAACGCTAACAAGTGCATGAGAGGAATGAACTAGTAGATGATGGGAAATAAACCACACTCGAGCCATAAAATTGAACTAGAGAAATGGCAGAACATATGGAACAAAAGCATAATGGACGAAAAATAACATCCCGACAAACGACATTAGAAAAGGTGTCTTTTTAAACAACTGAATTACTTACTACTCATCCAGGTTTTGACAGGAGACTATGTCTTTAGAGCTTATGTGAACAGATTTGACAAGGAAGTTGTAAATAAATGCGCTTACTGCAAAACCGAAGACACAACGCAAGACATAATCCTTTAATGTAGAAGGTAGGATCGAGCACGAGCAGAAATATGCTGCAAATTAAAGAGAAACATCAGATGTGAAATTAGAGGTTGCGTTGTCAGAAAACAATTAGACAACAATATATGTAATAATTGGTCACATCATAAAAAACGAAAAGAAAAGAAAGAAAGGGAAAGGCAAAGTGATGTAAACATCAGCAACAGAGTATAGGGATGAAGGACCAACAGATAACCCAATGATCCTGAAGATATGCCTTGAGAGTTGGTACTATGCCCATACGCGTAGCGAAGAAAAGGAGGTTTTTTTGTGGGTTTTAGTTGCACATTCCATACTGGAATCTTACGAAGCTAAGAGAAGTAAGTAAGAAAGTCTAGTAAAAATACTTTCGCCTATATAAAAATCCTAATTCCTTGGAAAAATACTTGCCAAATACGTAAACCTATAAGAATAGTTAAACGTTAAAACTTAGTAAAAATAGTTACCAATAGTTAAGAATTAATCATGAATTTCAAGGAACTTGTTCTACGTAAGCCACTCAGGCTGTGAGTAGATCATGTTGTGTGGTAGTTCTCTTGGTTAATAGTTTTAATCTAACATTAACTTCACTTAAATGTTTTCCTTCAAAATATAAATGTAACGTCAGCTTTTACTAGAACAAAGCGCTCAAATACGTTTAATATAAAAATGATTCATTTAACTTACATATGGAATGTAATTCTGCTTAAAAAATTAATTTAGTTTTTAATAAGTATAATACGAAAACCTCAAGATTATTACTATAGCAGGGTGTTACCTTCGCGTCGGTATCCACGGTATATCCGCATTTACAATAAATTAGTAATGGACCGTGTATACGTAAAAAGCAAAGGAAGCGAAAGGGTTTCTTCTTTCAATTGTACCAGGTTCGTACCACATTAATAATAATTATTATCGCATTACCGTGATATCATTTCATTTTGGCTTTTACCTTGCAGGTGTAGGATAGTAATCCCGAAAAGGTGTCTTGCCACTGTAAAAGTAATTTGTCACAATTTCTTATTATCGCGAGGTAATCTGCCGAGAGTTCACCATCAGCGTAGATCGTCGGTTTTAATGTAAGATATAAAGATACATATGTAGAGGCGAACGTGTATATTATGTTTTGTATTCATATATGTATTTAGTGAATTCGAAAAACAGATGAAACAAACTATTTGAGTGCAGGAATAAATGTTAATGTAAGTGCTGTTATCTTAGCTAGTTGTTTCACCAATAGTATGTAACTTATTAATTAATGTTCCCTCTGCAAAAAAAATGTTTTTGTTTTATGTGTGGTGGGTACTTAGTTGCAGTGACTCATTGATTAGTATATTAATATCAGATCAACATTTACATAAATGTTGACCCTTTTCTACAATTATTGAGAGAAGTTGTTGATCTCGAAATAATTTAAATACTGAAAACTGATGATACTGTATCTTAAACTTTGTTGTTACAATTTTTTTGTTGTCAAGATCTAGAGAAACACCTTTCTGAGCGAAAGTCCGAAAATCATCCTAGTTTACAACATTTGGTGCAAAAGCATTTCATTCTGTTATTAATTATTATTAAAATTTGAATAGTTCCATCAAACATTTTGTGGGCCCACCCCTTGTTTTTCTGACCACAGCAATTCTTTGAGGAATGCTGCGAACAAGTTTTGTTGCTGTGTTTCCTGGTCCTGCGCTTTAGAATACTCCGCTAAAGATGTTCAATCCAATTCAGGTCTGGGGACTGGGCAGGCCACACCTACAAGACAACGTTGTTGTCACGAAACCAATGCATTAAGGTCGCTGATTTGTGACAATGGGTATTGTCTTATTGGAATTGTATCCCATCCAAATTGGTTTTACCGAAAATGCGTGTTAATGAAGACAGTAGCACAGGCTTTAATACGTGAATATACTTTTCGCTGATCATACGACCATCACAAACATTTTGCCAACTCCAGTAACAGCCATGCATCCCCAGACCATTATGCTTACCCCTCCTTGTTTAACAATGACTACCACACAATAAGGGTGGTATTCGTCGCCGATTCGATGCCTCATAAGTTTGAAAATTGGTTAATAGTTTAAAAATAGTAGAAACAAGGAAGATCATTATATTTTCGATAATGTATTGTAAGTAAAAAACTTACCTCAAAGTTTGATTCATCTGATCACAGTACATTTTCCAAATCTTGCTCCGCAATGTGTCGATATCGTAGCCCAGTGTAAGCGATTTATTTGGCTGTTGTTCGTGAGTCACGGCTTCTTTCTGGCTTAAGAACTCCTTAGGCCCGCTTCTACAAGTCTTCTTCTCGCAGTACGAGCGGTAACGAATTTTCCAGCCGCCTCCGACAGAGTTGCAGCGTCGTTTTCGGATAATTTTTCGGTCCTGGGTACCAGAAGTCACTCGTTTTCTGCTTGATTTCAGTTCATTAAAGTACAGACGGTTCTCACTGGATTTTGGCATTTTGAATAGGTAAAATAAAATTGTGTTGAAGTAAGAGAATGCTTCTTCTTTCAAATATAATGACAAAAGGAAGACTGAAGTTTTTATTAACATTTCAAAAACGCACGTTTTACTTTTTACGTGCCAGATGTTTTATAACCCATATGATAAGGTCTTTTTATATTCAATGTGGTACTTCATCATGCCGTTTTAAATTTAGTACTTTTTGTGATACTGATATTTTTAGGGGTGTTAATACTTTTGGCCAAGGCCAAGTATATTAAAGAAAAATTAGAAATTTTGAGCACTAATTTCTTCAGTAGTCTCCAAGCATCCCATTGTTTTATAATTTGTAAGCAATTTCCCAACAATTTCCTTCAAATTGTCACTTTTTGAGTTTAGAAACCGTCAAAAATACATCAAAATGATGACTACAGCTTCTATTGATAATAGCAACTTGTCAAACTCTGGGCTTTGAGAGCTCAGAAATATGTCTTCTTTAATTTTGTCATACCAGGATTGTAGAAATGTGGTTGTCAAATGTTTAAATGCCGAACTGTTTACAACCAAGCCTTTTTCAATAATTTTTATAAGCTCAAGTTTGATATGAAGTAATAGAAGAAACACAATTTTGGTATCAATTAACGGTTGATTATTAACGTTTTCTTTACCCGGTAAATAGGTTTGTCAAGTTTTATTTTATAGTTTTTTATTTCCAATATGGAGAATGGTTCTTGAACAAACGCCCCCAATTTTTTTTTCAATAAGTTTAGCAAGTATCTTACTCTTATTTCTATAAATGGTCACTTTGATTTGTTTAGCTAGATCGGCCTACTGCTATAGACGCGACACTAACTTTGCTATAAGTTGTTATAAGGTTCAGAAGTACTACCTACAAGCCAGAACAAGTTGTAATATTATCGATACAACATCGACGTATTTTATAAAAAAAATGTGTTTTTTATTAATTCCTTTCATCTTTGTCACGCACTCTTTGAACGCTACTTTAAAAATTTGCTGCTAGAAAGTACTTACTAACTTTTATATTTCGGATGAATGTTCGATAAGATATGCTGTCACAAGATTCTGTGCTGGAGCTAACCTTATTCGAAAAATATATATACATATATGTAAACCAAATTTTATGTAAACTAAATTTTAAACATGCTTTTGAAAAACCTAGAATATCTATAAATGTTGCAACACGTTAGTAATAGATCACTCAAAATATATTTAACTTTCTGTAAGATGTCAAATATCCATATCTAAATAACTATATTATTTTAAAAAACGCCTATAATTCATAATAATACATCAAATTGCCATTTGTCAGCATCTGAATCACAGTCTCAGAGGCTATTCATCGCCTAGAGCACCAAACCGTTCCAATAATGCTGTGTCGTCTAAAAACGTACTAAACTGTTTTTGATAGGATTATCGTGCGCTGAAGATTAATGAAGATAACGTTTAATACTTAGAAGTTCGCTCTAAATTTAGCGTGATTGTTAAGTATTTAAATGTAACAAAGCTACGCTTTTTATTGTGCTTTATACAAAGTATTTTCGCTATAGAATTCGAAGAAAATCAAATTAGTCCTTTAAATATGAAAACTAGATAATCACGCGCAATTAAATAAACCACAGTAGCAAAACCTTACCTCAAAGAAGGCTAAACTGGCAATAATATTGTCGGTTATTGTCGCAAGAAACTAAATTAAGAAAAAAAAATGTAATGGAATTATGTACAAGAATTTAATTAATGTATTTACATATAAATTACATTTATGTTATGTTTAAAATTAGGAAACAACTCGAAAAATCGCATATGTGTGCCGAAACGATCGATTCCTGTCGGTGAACTTTTGTTCGGAATTTCGAAACTCGCAATTAAAGTTAGGATCCGAGTGTACTACGGAAATGAAAGGGTGTAAATGCGAGACCGGCGCGCAACGGCCTACATTACCACCATCATCCCCTTATACTCAACCGGTTATCTGCGATTTTATAGATTATAGAGCATGAGCACGTGGCATTTGATCGTACCTTTTACATTGCTGCGACTGCAGCGTAGCATGAGGACATAGGAGTGATCATAGTACTAGGCAGGACCGTATTTAAAAAAGATGGTCATTACAAAAATTAAAAATATTCTCCTATTGTTATAATTATGGTTCCCTATTGTTTTCGGCACTCTTACGCTCTTTTTGGAAATTTGGTTTTAGTTCTTTAATAAATTTATTAGATGGATCTGGTTATCCTAAATCTTGTACTATCTTGGACAGAGAGGATGTCCGGGTGTATTGAGTACATGTTGTTCCCCTGATACAATATCGGTTCTACTGTCAAGCGAACATCGCACCTTCATAATATACATCTGTGTATTTATATAAGTATTAAATTTTTGGTGTTTAAAGCGACAGGTAGACGGTGGCAAAATACCTACTTACTTACTTTTATAAATGCTGGCTAACGTATTCGAAAAGGAGGGTTAGACACGCATCTGGCCGTCCTCGTCTACTGATATGTAGTATATTGTATTTAGATAAATATCTACATTACAACATTATTTTATTATTGGATTTACTGTTACATAATTTAATATAATTTCGGTTGCAGGGCGTTTGTCTTTATCGTATAACTCACAAGTCAGTGAAATTTAAAATATCAACAAAAACAAATTCTCATTTATATTTTCCATTGCCAGTGAATTATTCAGTGTAAGTTTAAATGTTTTTTTTTTCTGTATTACGTTTAAAATAAACAAGTTGTGAAAAGCATATCGAGTAATTTTCAATTCTGTAGAAACATGTTTTCAAATATTATTATTTAAATGTTAATCGTAAAATTTGTAACACACCGATCTTTATGTATACAATGTAATCTTTAATAATATTTTACTTTTACACAATAAACATGTAAAATCTCACTCAATAAAATCATGTAATTTTTCGCAAATTAATTTAAAACAAGGAAAGCAGCTTATTCTTCACTTTGCTTTTTGTCCGAACCTTCAAAAATAATGAGAAAAGATTTTTTAATTTCATTCAATTAATATAAATAACCGCTTATCCTAATCAAGGAAGTATATACATTTAGAACACTTAAATAAATGAAAATCAAGAATGTATTGTATTAATTACATCTGTGTGTAATAAGTTACAACATCATATACTTATAATACCTATATACCTAACAAATTGGAAGACGCTAATATTTGCAATATTCATTAAATGGAAGCTTCTGTATCGAAAACAAAAGTAAGTATATCATTAACACTAAATATAGCTAATAGTAGCAGTATAAAGGGAAATATATATGCGAAGAGAGAGACAAGTACGATTCGTATTCAGTCGTTAGAAACCTCTCTGCTTTCTGTACCCTCTAACCTGTAGCTTTAAACGCAAATGTGTAATATGTATACAGACAACGACCTTGTATGTATTATATAGGTATGTACGTACGATATTCGCTTGACGGTAGAACCGATATTGTGTCAGGAGAACAACATGTACTCAACACACCCGGACTTCCTCTCTGTCCAAGATAGTACATTATCCTAGTTCAGTTTCTCTTCTGTTTTCTCAGCAACACCTAATATGCTTCTACTTTTGCGAGTATTTACTCTACTTATCTGCGTGTTAATTAAAGCTATTCACGTAAAGTACATACTTGAGATCTCTGTAACTGTACAAAAAAGTACAATTATCTATGACGCCGCAGAGAGTTTATTTGGGAACTACTTTAGACTAAAATGAATACATACACTGTGGTAGAACATAATGCATTTCTTTTTCTATGGAAATGAAATACGAGTTCTTAACACATAAACAAACTGTGAGCCTTAGGTACATATTATTGGGTTGCAGTGATTATTAATTACCTCTATAGATTTTTTTAAACTTCAAACAAATAATATATCTATATTATGAACTGTAAGTACTTATCTTTCAATCCCAGATTCTAAACAAATAAAACCATAATAGAAATAAAGCTCAAGAAATATGCATTTAGAAAACATTCCTATTACTACAGAATATGTTTAAGCCGGACCTGTTGTGGGGTTCGTTTCTGCCGCTGTGTGAAGTGAATTACCTCGAACTCGCTGCTGTGTTGTAATCAATGAGTCGGATGTGTTAAGAAGAACTGATAACGATGCAGACGACAATGCGGATCTAATTTCAGAAGGTGTCGAAGTTGAGCACACGTTCTCAGATACTAATCATGATTAAGGATTTAATTACATGCATTAAATAACAAAATAGTCTACTTAATCAACTGTATGTTGTAAAAAATTATTCGTTACAAATTGTATGTTGTTGCAATCATGTATACAACATATCATTCATGTTAATCAAGAGATTATAATTTGATATGGTAATAGTCCTTGTAAGATTAGATTTAAATAATATCAAATTCAGAATAAAACCAAATTAAATGTTTGGATTTTTATATTTGCGGATATAGTTGTAATTGTGTATTAGTAATTTGTCTGTGTTATCTTTACAAACGCTGCAAGATCTCGTTTTTTTTTTAGAGAAAATAATAACATGTTGCCAGTTTACTATGTTCTTCAAAGAATAACACTGTGATTTCAATTTGGTGCTTGAATGTTTCATGCGATCAGCTAAACACAGTCTTGAATCAACATTAAGAAACTTAAATAAACTCGACAGACCTCCCGGCCATAACAAATCTAACTTCACTTTACTAAACGTTTTTCTTTTTTCATTTATCAAGTTGTTTGATGACATACAATAGCCATATCAGGCTTAACATCATTTGGATATGTTTTAATTCAAAAATGAAACGTTCGATCCGTGCTCGGTTTGAAAATGATGCAGACTTCTTAAGCCGTGTTGTCACTGTGGATGAAACATGGATGGTATATTTCTACGACCAAGAAGCAAAGCTACAATCGATGGAATGAAAACCCTCTGGCATGACACCAAGACCAAAAATATGCTGCAGCTTCAGTTTTTTGGTATTGCCATCAAAGTAGTAATCACAATTGATTTTCTGGATAGGGGTGGAAGAGAATAACCGCGAATTTTTATTTGACGCTATTGACCACTGTAGGAGAATAAATTAGAGAAGAGAAGACGTTGAAAATTCTCCGATGGTGTTCTGTTTTTTTCAGGAAAATGCACCTGCACGCATATTGCCATGTAAACAATTCGTGATTTAGGATTCAAATTACTCGAACACTCTCCTTATTCACCAGATCTGGTTCCGTCCGACCATCATGTCTTACCTCAACTGGAAAAAAGTTTAAAAGGTTGTAAATTTTCTTTCAACGAGAGAATTTTTTTATCATACGTATTTGGTTTCGAATAACCCGGTAATGTGAATACATCATTAAAGAATTATATAAAGATCAAATTTAAATCTATTATGGTTCTGAAAAATATTAATATTGTTTCCTTTATTCACTGTAACATATTCAAACTACATATTAATCATGTTAATATAGATGCAAATTTTTATCCAAACCTAAATTAAAATTCATCTTCAATTGAGAAATGTACATTGGACCAATATTACTATACTTGTGTGTAATTTTATTATGCGAAGCCCACGCAAACATATAACGACTCAATTATTAGTCCAATTTACTCCTGCCCCTTTTCGATTAATATCTTTTCCTTCTTCCTTTTTGGGTTTACTGTTGATTCTAATGTCCGACAGTTTGAAATGATTCTGTCCATACATCTTTGCTTGTGAGCCATTGTAATATAGTTACAGCTTTTCACGTTAATGACCGACGAAATATAAATGAACGGGTCTTTTTGGTCCGAGACACTTTTTCAATAGGCACCAATAAAAGAAACGATTAAAACGCTCAGCTCCGCAATTAGTCTCCCGATTATGTGATCCCGACTCGTCTCTTAATGTGGAATATTTTTATAAGAGAAGAATATAAAGTAATTCTTTCAGTAGATGGATGTGTAAACTTTCCTTTTTTTTCAACGTTTAAGATCCAAAAGTGCCGCGGTTTATATACGTGGCCATTTAAGATTTATTTGTATCATTTTCGGACTCCTTTTTACTACTAACTATGCTCGCAATTACGGGTATTAAGTTCCACTGCGGAATTTTTATGTTTGAAGTGATTATATCAATTTCTAAATCGTTTCGACATTGTGAAACTAAGATATGTGAATGGTGCTTGTTTAACTTGCTGCACGATGTGAAGTGTAGTTAATACTTGTTACTGTTCACGTCTGTCTTGTGTTGTCTTTTTGTCTTGGTTTCGTTTGCAAACCTAAGTGCTTTTTTTTCTACACTCTCTGACTATTCGCAAGACAACGTGTTTTCCTTTCACAATTTCAGAAATAGAGATAGATTAGCAAGTGAAGAGTATTGTATAGTATTATGTAATGTTACAGTGTTTGGTTTCCTTGTGTAACATTACATTGTAATTAGGAGTAATACATATTATATACACTAAATAAAATGTAGGTTCTAAATGTAACAAGTTTTTATCTTTAACGTTCTCTGTGTTTGATTTACTTATTCTTTTTCTTTTAATTTAAACATCACGTTTGAATGAAAATTCAATTCTAATCAAACATTGTGTGTAGATACATGACGCGTGTGAATGTTTCTGTATGTGTATATGTGTAGGTATTCATAATATACGTCCAAAACATGAAATGCAGCGGTCAAAGTGTACATCAGTCAACGTCCCCGAGGCCGCTGTGACAGACACGAACGCGGATTATAATGGATCACCACCACATCATACCGTACGATATCGGTGCTCTGCAGCGGTGAATATCATGCGGTCGGCAATGCCGCCGACACTCCGGGCCAAACTTAATTTAATTTTTTAATGCAGACGGTACAACGTCAGGCCTATCATGCTCCCACACAAAAGCGCCCGCAAGGCCACATATACCGTATTAGGTGCGAATATTTTTACGCTGCTGGTAAAAATTATCTCACGGAGTGAATGATCAAAGATGAATGGTGAATTTAATTACCGTTAATCGTTTTCGTTCTAAATATAGAGAACTAGCATACTTTCATAAAAGTCAGTAAATCATTCTTTTTGTTACGAGGATCTTTATTGTTCTTGAATTTATAATTTGATAAAGTAAACACGCTTTATATTCCAAAATATTTTTAAGGCTATTTTCAACATTTTACATGAAGACTAAATGAACCATTAATTGAACTATTCATAATAACTTTCAAAGAGACCCTCACAGCTTGTTATTTATAACACAATAGCACGTTCTTATTAACGAGATTAACCCCACTAACCATCAAACTTTGGCCTCAGTTACTAAAGCTCATTTCAAAGTCATATTTATTCTAATTTTCTCTAGTGTAATAAACACACTCTTGTATAGGTAGACTTCCTATTAAATGAAATATTCTCTTACAGGTAAATAGTTGTGTCAGTATGTGGAAATACGTTCGCTGTTCGCTGAAAGAGAACATAAGCCGTAGTCCCACAATAAGTAGAAAATCCTGGCAGGCCACGAGATGAATCACTCCGTCAAGTTATCGTGACAGCTGACGCATCGTTCACATTCTGTGGTGAACTCGATCATCCAAAACGCATAAATCTAACGTTGCGGTTAAGCTCAACGATTGTAATGGTAACAAAAGTACTATATGTGTGTATACTTATACAAAACTACACTTACTTGCAAAATGAAACGAGTTAATTACATGCAAAAACTTAAAATTAGTGCAAGATGATTATAAAGTGCAAATACTGAAATTAAAAATATCATAGTTTGTAACATACAAGTCAAATAATGACACGATTTCGTAGGTTATTTAGCGTCCATGAGAAAATCAAGAATTTTGAGTGTTGCAGGAAGACGTGTTGAAACACGGGAATGTAATCCATTACCATCGTGACACGGCAAGAGCATATGCAGCTTTAAAATAACAAGGGTGGCTCCCTCTACAAATTCATCCCTGTACTTACACGCGAAGCTAACAGCGAATGAAGAAAAAACCAGCGAGGCAAACACCACTTCTACGTTTTATAAGTTGGCTAAATGATAATTCCATTACTGTATCGCAAATGCAGCGGTTTCAAAACTTTTTACGCTCACGTAGTTTTCTACATAATGCTGCGAATTGCGAGATAAATTCAGGGTGGGTAAGATACCGCTGTGCTTATACCTTTCTACCAGAGATATCACAATGTAAAAAGTTCTTTCCTATTTTCTTGATGACATCTTAAATATATACAAGTTTAATGACTTATAATAGTTCCTGCCTTAGCATTCCCCTAAATAGGTTGAGCTAGTAACCTGGGGCATCGCCTGGATAACCTTTCCGCATTTGCCGTGGAATTTTGAAAACTACAGAAAACCAAACTCAGAAAAGAAGTACCGGCGTCCTAACCCGGTACCGCCGGACTATATGAAGCAAGTGTGCTAGCCACTATACCTTATTTCAAAAAGAGAGAGACAACATTCTGAACAGACCCCCAGTCCAAAGCACAACATGCAATTTGCAAAATAAGTTTTATGTGATATTATGTGACAGCGAGATTACTTGCATTACATCTTTGAAAAACGGGAGAAAATGTTAGAAAATGTTTTCCAAACTCGTGGAAAACAATCATTGTTATACCTCTTCCAAAATTTGCAACGACTGCAAGTTACAATGATCTTAGACCTATATCTATTCTTCCTGTACTTTCTAAACTACTTGAGAAAGCAATAGGTATCCAAATGCGCAGTTTTCTGGATGCTAAATGATCCTAGTACCTAACTAGTGAACAATTACGATTCCGAGCAGGTTATAATTGTGAGACTGCAATGGCACATGTTGTTGACGATATATTGCAAAGTATCGACAAGAACCAGATAACTGCGTTAGTCTTACTGGATTACTCTAAAGCTTTTCATAGCATTAATCATTTTCTTTTGCTTTCAATTTTGCGATACTGTGGTTTTGATAACGGATCGATTCAGTTCTTCTCTTCATACTTATCGAATAGAACTCAACAGGTTGTTTGTAATGGTTTATTGTCCGACCCACATCCAATTATTTCAGGTGTCCCTCAAGGCAGTATTCTAGGACCGCTTCTGTACTTTGTTTACACGTCCAACTTTATAAAATGTTTACAACACAGTCGTTATCATCTTTATGCAGATGACACTCAAGTTTATCACAGCTTCTATGCTGCGAATGTGCACGAAGCTGTAAGTCATTTAAATGATGATCTTCAATCTCTTATTAATGAATCTGCTAGACATTGCCTTAATACTAAAAAACCTCAGTTTTAGTATCTGGTCCAGCTAAGACAAGAGCTGAAGTAATAAGCGATATCAAAATTACTATTAACAATGAGGTTGTCCCTATTTCAGATAGCGTACGAGATTTGGAACCTATTCTATGTAGACACTAACATTCGTTTCAAAAATCATATATCTTATTTAATTAGGTTGGGATATTCCAGTCGAAAAATGTTATACGGTATAGCAAGGATTGTTTGGATATTGGGTTGAGAAAGGCCTTCTGCGAATCTTTGATTCTGTCCCGTTTTAATTTCTGTGACAGTGTTTACTACTCGATAGTGCTGATAGAGCCAGGATTCAGCGTTTACAAAACTCCTGACTGCGTTTCATTTATGATATCCGTAAATTCGACAGGATATCTCACACACTGGGATGGGCGTGTTGGATTAATATGTCAAGGAGGGCTAAATTTCATTCCACCATTTTTTATCATAAGGTGGTTTTCTATAGAAAACCCAGCCACTTGCATCGTAAGATTCTGTTCAGAACGGTCGTGCACAATGATGGTTAAAGTAAGAAATAAGGCCATTAGCCGGCTTAATTGGCCAACATTCATGAAAATTTTATATTTTGGACTACAGTGCCTCCATAAAGTTATAAATTTATAGCTCACTTTGATGAAAATTCCAGTCACGATTTTTGATTTTGATTTGTCGTATTTTTCCATAATATTTCAATATACAGGGAACTTCCTTCGAGTGATCATATCAACGACAATTTGTTTAGACATATGTTTTAATTTGTAGACTTCTATCGCTGAGCTGATTCCAAAAATATATGTTACTGGAAATTGACATCCGTGATCTTGATGTCGTACAGTTTGGGCATAGATTGCAGAAGAATGACTGCCAAAAAAACTGAATTCTACTAGATGCACTAAAATAATAGAAACCTTATTTAGAGGCCGAGTGCAGGATTATCACATTATTAGATTGGACATTAACATTTTTATCCATAAAAAGTTCAGAATGATAACCTTAGGAAATAAAATGAGATTTATGCAATGCTTCTGTAAACTGGAATTTTATATTTTAGCAATTTCTTTTTGCTAGAATAATAACATTTATTAGCATATCAACTGTATCCTTCATGAAACTATCTATAGCAGTTTCCGTCTTTCTTCGTGATATTATGTTTTTTCCCGACACCAAAGCTATCAAACCTGTCATTACAAATCTCATGAACATATTTCTCCAAAGTTTGAAAAAACTGGTTTTTTTCAAATTTTTCTTCTTTCATGATTTGTACTTTTTTTATTAATCTTCGTTTCAAAGTTTTCTTCATCGTTTTCTCTATTGTTTCTTTTGTAATCTTGTTTTTTTTTTCATTTCTGCATAAAGCGTCTGTAGTGTTACTTTCAGAACATGAGCTAGCTTTAGCTTGCGTTACAGGCATATTACTCTAAGCCCACTACTTTCTGCAACTACTCTAGTGCATTATTTGTAGTGCTACTTTCAGAACAAAAAGTTTTCAGCAGTAGGACTGGCTTGTGTTGTTTCTGAGGTTTTTGAGAAAAAGGTGTATTCAGTAACTGCATTAGGATCGAACGAAATGATTCCACATCTAAACGTAAAAGCTCCTCAAACTGAAATCGAGTGAATTGTTGTGAAGAATATTAGTCATATAACGACTACAGGTAAGTTAAAGTGTGTGTTTCAAGTAGATACTTGAAAAACGAACAATCCTATGACTATAACCAATGGCTTGTTTGGTGAGATACGCTCATTAAAATAATATCGTTCTTTTAGACACGCTTAAGCATTTGAATGCAAGCGGTGTAAGATGATGATCAAGAGAAGATGGACTTCTCATAGCAGTTTCCAAGGCATGAAATGGGTTTTCAATGAATCCAAAAATATTTCAGTATAAACGTAAACTGACATTTGCAACATTTTAATTTTAGAATCACACAAAAGTCTTTCTTTAAGTTTTACTTTTTATCATGAGCGGGATTAAGGCAATAAGAAACCTCGTCTACATAAATTGAAATAGATATTGCTTGCTCTTTATTTCCCGAATTCACATTCCTAAAACTTTCAATTGTAATAAGTTTTATTGGTTTATTGTTTATTTGCAACCCATATTGTCCATATGATAGATATTTATGTTTCATGAGACTACTTTCTAACAAATTAACTACTTTTCAACAGTATTTTTAGTCAGTTTCTTGGTACAAATAGAAACGCCTTCTGTTCGTTGAATTTAAAGTTCGGGGTATCGAGAAAGGAACGATGATAGCCCGTTGTAGTCAACGAGGTTTGTTTCTCTATTAAAATTATGCTTCAAATTTAATGCTTCTGTCAGCTTAAAAGCTATGGAGCGTACTGAATCTGTATCAGGTGTGAAAGTACGTGGCTGAAGCTCTTTAGTGTGTGAAACATCAACAACTTTTCATTTTGGGTGCCCGAAGTGATTCCACAGAACCGGTGGTTAAGGCTTTAGATTTAAGGTGCCTTTTTAACGTAGTTTTCGGAGCTTTTAGGTCTTGCCTGCGGAGGCATTACAGGCGAAGTCTGAACTACTGTCATTGCTGACTGAAATAAAATATTCAAATCAGCATACTTAGTGGGCTATCTTAAAATTCTACAAGAACTAAGAGTGTGGCAAAACTAAAAAATCATGTAACAGCAAATGTGGGAGTTCAGCGAACCTAAACTACAGAATCAGTCCATACATTGGCATTGGTACACTGACAGATCTAAAACAGACACAGGAGTGGGAATATATATTTACAGGCCGAGGTGGAGATTACATTAGCCGAACAATTTTTCAGGCAGAAATATATACATATAAGGTGGTGCAATCAAGATGGAGTGGACGATTATAATTAAATGATGACGAGTTTCGAAAAACCTTTCTGGGATTTGATTGAAGGCTACATGGACTACGTTTTAAAAATATTTTCATTATACAAGATGATCGAACCAGTCGGTGACGAACCAAACTTGTTTTGTTTTTTTAATGGAACACTCAGTATTAGAATACTCCAATTGATTTTGCTAATTACTACAAACAATTTGATGTAACATCAGTTGGGTTTGAAACCCATAGTTACGGAGAGAAAAGCGATTAAAGTTGAACAAACACTCCAATATCGTTCATTTTATACCAACACCAGAAATGAATATTAAAAAATTAAGTGAATCATTGAATGTGCCATATTCTTGAGTAAAATAATGACCTAACTCAACTTGAAATTATTCACCATTATATAGGGTGATCGAGTTTCGTAAATCCAATTCGGACTTACTTTTTTCAAATGAAACGCCCTGTATATTATTTTTCTGTGTTAACGAGAACTTTATCAGCTTTCCAAAAATGTCATACATGTTACCCTTTTGACTGACGGTTTTTAAGCAAATTGACCGCAAATGTAATTTTTTGAGATTTGTTACGTTAAAAAAATCTATTGGTGACTGATCGGGTGATCTCGGTGGCCACGCAATTGGTCCACCGCGTTCGATCCAGCGATTTGCTTTCCAGTTATCGAGATAAGCTCTTACGTTTCTGTGGTAATGTGTGGGAACTCCATTGTGTTGAAACCAAAATCGCTCTCTTGCTCAAATTCAGAGTTGGTAGTAGAAGTAGTGGCAACTAGTTTCTAAGAAAATTTAAATATACTTCGCCAGTTAACCGTTCTTCAAAAAGAAAGGTCCTATTACACGCGAGCCAATTATTTCAGCACAGACGTTTATCGACCATTTACTTTGATTGTCAATTTGACGAATTCAGTGTGGATTTTCTACAGAATAATAATGCATGTTATGCCGATTAATTATTCCATTGCTTTTAAAAATAGCCTCATCAGTAAACATTACATTATCGATGAAATTTGGATCATTCCAAATTTTGTTTAAAAGTAAAACTAAGAACAATTCTCTATTGGCATAGTCGCGATCGTAAACTTGCTGGTGCAATTCCATATGAGATAGATAATATTTATATTTTTTTAAATCCTTTTAATGCTGGTACGTTCAATGCCAGACACTCTTTCAATTTCAACGGTACTTTCTTGAGGATTTTCTTCAACTGCTAATAATACCGTCAACTGGTTTGCTTCATTTATAACAGGTTTGTTAATTACTTTACGTTTTGTAAATGCAACCTTTCCTATTTGTTGAAATCTATCTACTAAACTTCGAAATGCATCTGGTCTTGGCTTTCTTTCGTATTCCGGATATCGGGAAGCATATATTCTACTAGACAATAGTGGGCATTTTTGGCATTCGCCCAGTATAAACACCAATTCTTCTTTAGTTAGAGTCATTTCTATTGAATAATTAATAATAAATCAAGAATAAATTACAAATAGAATTTAACGCATTGACAGGGATGACAGTAACTGATTCACTTGTTAGGTTTTGCAGCATTTTTATTAAAATACTAACTTGATGAGTTTTTTGATTACTTTAAATCTTTAAACGTAAAAAATCACAAAAAATTACATTTGCGGTCAATTTGCTTAAAAACCGTCAGTCAAAAGGGTAACATGTATAGCATTCTTGGAAAGCTGATAAAGTTCTCGTTAACATAGGAAAATAATATACAGGGTGTCCCATTTGACAAAAGTAATTCCGAATTGGATTTACAAAACTCGATCACCCTGTATAATGGTGATTAATTTCAAGTTGAGTATAGGCCATTATTTTACTCAAGAATATGGCATATTCAATGATACACTTAATTTTTTAATATTCATTTCCGGTTTTGGTATAAAATGGACGACATTGGAGCGTTTTTTTCAACTTTAATAGCTTTTCTCTCCGTAATTATGGGTTTGAGACCCAACTAATATTGTACCAAATTGTTCGTATTAATTAGCAGAATCGAATGGAATATTCTAATACCGAGTATTCCATTAAAAAAAAACATAAGTTTGGTTCGTCACCGACTGGTTCGATCACCATGTATAAAGAAAATATTTTTAAAACGCAGCCCATGTAGCCATCAATCAAATTCCAAAAAGGGTTTTCGAAATTCCTCATCGTTTAATTACAATCGTCTACCCCATCTTGGTTGCACCACCCTGTATACATATACTATTGAAGAGTGCACCTAAGAATATTTGAGAAGACGTTATCAAGGTGGACCTATTTTCTCAGACATCCATTAAAGGCTCTACGGGCATGTATCTTTCAGTCGAACCTAACCTGACCAAACGAACCACATTTATACTAATTCGATCACCGAAGATGTGGGGCATAACGTGATTAGCGATGATTTTGCAAAGAACGGAGTGTCAATTCATTGGACCAGAGTCATTCTGTAGCCTTACCAAAAGGTCACATAAAGGTGAATCTCCAATAGTGGGAAACTAATCAAAGAATCTTGCACTGGAATAACGTTCCAAAACTAAGACTCCGATTGAGCTACCATTTGTTGTTAGGACAAAATTAATAGTGTCACATTATTTAAGATGAGGTAGTGTTGTAACAAAGCAACGAAAACAGATTCACACAGACAATTTTATACATAAAGCTATAGTAATATTGATAAGCAATACACCTATTACGAAAAAGAGGATTAATTAAATTATTAGCTAATATCAGTGTGTGCTGCAATTTTCTGTAAATTGTAGGACTAATAACCGTTTAAATAATCGATTGGCTAATGTTAAGATGTGTGTGCAACACTGAGAAAGTGCAGCAATTAACTGGATACATAAGTGTATAATTGCATAAAGAAATCACATACACCACATATTTAATATATTACTACCATTTTAAACAGTCATAACAGTCGATCATTGTAAAATATTTTAATGTATTTCCTACACATTTGGTGGATACAAGAAATGGCTTTTACACTCTTATTCATATGTCTTTTACAGTATGAATCAATCACAATAATTACATAAATAGGTAATAATGAAATATTAAATACATATTTTGCAACACATTATGGTCGGATGGCAGAGTAGCCGGTTGCATTTTTGGAATTCCTGATTTGATTTACATTCCACACGTCAAACAGACGTAGTAAAATTTACTGAGCCAGACTACAGATGCAACAATTAGTTATATTTAGTTTAATCTGCAGCAAGGGCTACATTATAATAATATACATCCGCAAGTCAAGCATTACAATACAACCAACAGCATCCATGCGTTACGCTATTTTAATGAGTTTTTGCGTACCATACTTCTATCGTGTCGTTCTTTTTGCATTGTCAGAAGATTAACTCAAGAATGTGCTTCAATTCATTTTATGATAAGAGACAGACGTAAAATCATTACAATTAACGTGGAAGTGGTAATGAATTATTTACAACGTTATTTCCCTGTATGGTATTTTATATCTGTAACATCTGTACATTTTAAGTAAAGCTCCTGAATTTCAATTTTGATTTTTGAACTTTATCCTTATTTTCAAGAAGTGAGTTATGAATGAACTGAGACATCTTCCTCTCGTCTCAATTAAATATGCAGAAAATTAGTTGTAGATTATTTAATATTGGTATTAAATTTTATACAGCATGGTATTATTTCTTAGTTCCACGATCAGAATCATATAGAATCTAATTTCAAAATCGGTACTAAAACGTTAAAACCTTACTGTACAACCGAAAAATTCATTTTGTCCATAAAAACAACTATGACATACATTCTGAACGACACTGTATATTGTGGAATCTATAGGTGTCAAATAAAATATAAAGCAAGACTATACAATTGCATATCGAAGGGAATACTAAAAATGCCTCAATTCACGACTGGTGTTATTTAAAAGTTCTCCCACATGGAAAGCTCCGTTATGCAGTTACGCCAGCAGATTTTTCTAAATCAATTTAGGCAACGCAACGAGACGTAAAAGTTTATTTGATCTTGGATTACATTTTAAAGTCGTGATTGATTCTGTTTCAAGTGGAATATTCATGTTTCTTGCATTTCATATCAAAGAAAATCAGATCAAAAGGTATACGGAGATGCTATTTTCTCAACTCCGAGCTTTTACCTATATACGTACACACACATACATTCACTATGTGATGTGATGACGTGGAAAAGAGGAAGTAGGAACAGGTATGTACGTCTCCGTTGAACATCGAAAGCGCCCGAGTTCATTTCTTTCGGAGTTTATTTGATTTTGTTATGTTTGTACGCGTGATTTTCTTTCGTGTATTACCTTCATTATGAATTTTCTTGGTGAACGTCGGATTTTGCCGCGATACGTTGGCGGTTAAGGATGTTGGAAATGTGTCTTACTCGAGAGGTTTATTGATCTGAAAGAGAACAAGATTAGAAAAGAAGAAGAGGAAAGTGGATGTTTACTTTTTCGTAGATTTCTGTGTGTAACGAGTGGAATATTTTTATTTAGTTTTCAACCGCATTGAATTGGACAAAAATTCTTATCACGCTGCTTCGTTTAAATAAAAATTATCATAAAACTTGTTTCAAGGTAATAATCGTTTCTATTTTCAAACGAACATATCACAGTTGGTTAGTTGGTTTGTTTAAAAACAGCGTTAATAAGAACATCTATTTCAAATTTCCTTAATCTGTTGTTTCTAACTATAATCAAAAAAACATTACCATTTCAAGTTGCTCACAGTATTATATTAACACTAAGAATTCGAATAAGACGGGAATTAATGGTGAAAAATAAAAATAAATTTCACGTAATTCTTACTGTGTTCTCACTAAAATACACTGTTGGAATGGAGTCAATAAGTCGTATGGTAGTGGGAGGAATAGCCAACCATGCTGCTTTAACTTGTCTTGATAGCTTCTCGACATTAGCTGGAGGAGCTGCATAAAATTGAAATGTCCGAGCGATCATATCTCAGGCATATGTATTTGATCGGATTCAAATCCGGAGAACGAGCCGGCCATATCGTGCATACCCATAATCATTCCTCGCTCAACCTCGCTTAGGTAACGCGAACGGCCTTTTATTACACACGAAGTACGATTACATAGTGCTCCTTGGCACTACAGTAAGAACGGCCGGTTTCTCCCGTCCGCTTCGGTTTCCATGCCGATGGAGTGTTGGGGTCGTGCAGTATATACATACACTATACATGCACGACACCAAACGACCACACGTCAGGCGTATTGTACATATGTTTATGGAAGAGCACCATATATCTGCATCCGATCGAACATGTCTGGGATATGATCGATCGGATACTTCGATCTTATACGGCTCCTTCGGCTAACGTTGAGGAGCTATAGCGCAACATGGTTAGCCATCCGTCCCGCTACCACACATCGACTTACTGACTCCATGCCTCGTCCTGTAGCGATGGTATGTACTGTTCGTGGAGAATACTCCTGCTATTGATACATCTCCTCAAAGCAGAGCTTCGCCGCTTTCCAGGTGAGGATAAGTTATACTACTTTAGTACTATTTCTATACCACGTTTCATTGCTTCAGAACCACACGTTCAGATTATATAGGATGTGCTTGTCACTTTTTTCTGACATTGTAACTGGAGAAGCTAAGAGGATTATACATATTAGGTAAAAATTTGCAAACAAAAGTTACTCATAAAACATTTTCTAAGTAATTTCCAGAGAAACATTTGTTTCTCTTCTACCATACTGAATAGAAGCTAACAGTATTTTAATTTAAAATTGTAAAATTGGGTTGTTGTAGTATTTAGTTGGAAGTGAACTTCTACTAGTCTATTAGATCTAGTGACGTTACATCTAGTGACCTTAAATATTACACGGTGCGCCGAAAGATTTGACCATTTTCCATTTTGTTCTATTTTTGAATCTATTGGCAGTTGACGTGCTTCTATATTAAATTCACACTGATTACTTCAATTGTTTCGATTTCCTAATTCCACATCTCCTTTCGACATATAAACTAAATATTTCCTCCATCTTTCAATAATTTTTCTCTAGGCTGTTAAAACTCTGATGATCAATTCACATACATTCATTTAGTCCTCTTATTTCGAAAATCTCCTAAGGTTTGCTTTTACTTCATTATTCCATGAAGATGTGGAGCTCTCCAAAGTTTCACATATCTTCCACACACTTAAATACATCCGCCAATTTTCGCCACCAAATATCGAAACATTCTAAGGAGAATTCTAACAAAATAGTGATCATTAATGGAATTAGTTTGGGGATGAATTCCCAGCATTACAGCATAGATAGGATATGATGACCCACGAAAATGGTAAGACATCGTTCAAAAATTCATGTTAGAGATATGTTCAAACGTCTTGATTTAATTAAAGAGCATAAACAACGCTTTTCTCGTACTCGGATGTATTTAATTATTTTAATAAAATTGTAGGTCTCCATTACTTGTTAGAGACGCTTATTGCAGTGCTATTAAGTTGAATGAACAGTCAAAACAGAATGAGAAAAAGTGTCAAATTAGCTTTGTGAAGATGTTAATATCTCATAGAATGTATAAATAAATCGTAAATAGTATGATTTACGATTTTTTCTAATCACTTCTTTGACCCAATCTTTATCAAAAGTATTTTGACCTGCTACAAAAAAGTAGAATTGCTCCAAGTATATATATTATTTCTTCGAAATTTACTTCCGCGTAAAGTTTACTTTTAGGGATTTCTTTTCTCTAAAGACGGATTGGAAGCAGTTAATGATTGAAGGCGAACTAAGTCTCGAAACGTCCTGCGCTAGAATTTCTTGTTCCGGGGATACTACGGCATTAAATGGAACCAATCATGGTATTGTTTGAAGCTTTGTTACTGCCTAATAATTAAAGACTGTGCAAGAATAATCCACTAGCCATTGTATTTGTTTGACAATTTCCACCAAGTACGTTCAAGCCAAATTAATTTAGACGTACGCACGCATACGTGTAGGCAAGATCAGGGATACTCTAAATTGACAAAATTTTCTCGTAATGCCAACCAACGTAATGTAAGTAAAAGTTTCAATCTTAACTATGTGCGCCACACACTTACGTTCATTCGCCTACAAAACACTACAGGACGCTTTAAATGTATCTACCAATTAGCTTCGCAACTGCATTGTCTTTTCTAATACTACCAAAAGTGCCTGTCAAAATACCCACCAACTTTTTAATCAACTTAACGAGATTTTCCAAAAATATTCAAATTCAAATCCGGATTTCTGGAGCTTCAGTTACAGTTTACACTACATTGTGTGTATGAGTATGAGTCCAATGGATCTGAGATCATTGATAGTTTTCACGTTGGATGGTCAGGAGAGAAAATAAATCGTTTTTGGATCTTTTGACAAAAAGTTTTATGAAAACAAAACTTACTACTGCATTAGTGCATTATAATAACAAGAGTTTATTATTTTCCATAAAATAAAACAAACTTACAAACTTATTTAATAATAATTCTTAAGACTTAAGTAATGTTCATAATAACACCAACAGATTTTGAACTATTTTTTATTTAGAACAACACTTTCTGTCTTCCTTGCCTCTTTTCTGCTTCCCACTCCCAAATCTGACAATCTTTGCTGTCCCATAATCGATCTCAAACAATTTTTGATTCTACTAAGCACACTAAATGAGCGTTCTGCCTGTGCTACCGAAACGGGAAGGATGCAAAATATACGGAGTGGTATACACAAATTAGGAAATAAAATAGTAATTTTTAGCGCTGATAATTTGTTCAGCAACTTCAGAGGTGGCACTGGAGTGTCCGAGATGTTGCTCTTTGCAATTGATTTTAAATATTTAACCTCCTCCTTTAATTCGGGGCCGACTTTGTATTTATTTGAGAATCCACCACATACTTCTTCAATTTCTTCGTCATTCATTTCTTGATATTTCCACAAAACTGAGTTTTTTTTCTTTATTCAAAATTTGTTCAACAAACTTTTTGACTGTATACCTACATTTTTTTAACACTTATTATATTAATCGGGCCCTCCGGAAGCCCGGGCTCCGGGGATTTTGCCCCCTCTGCCCTTCCCCCTCTGACCTTCCCCCTCTGACGGTGGAACTGCACCGCGATAACCCTAGCAATCATCTAAAAGGGCTCAAGCACTGATTTTGCAGGACTCACGGTAATTGTACGAAAGCTGGTATTGATTATAGATCTAAGTGAATCAATTATAAGTCGAATTGATGAAGTGGATCTTTTTCTGCATTTTACGCGAAAGCTCGGAATTACTACTACTGATATCAAGAACAGCCGAAGAAATTACTGCTAATTTATTTGCAACTCCAATTATGCTCCTGTTCCTACCAGAATTAAATTTTCGGCTAGTTTTCACGTGGTGTATTGTTTCTAGAGTAGCAGATATCACTCTAAATCATCTCTTTGAAGCAGGAGTAAATGTTCGTCTTTTGGCAAATACAGTAAAGCAGTGTTATAATTAGACGATGAAGTAGTCCAGTTAAGTCATTGTGTTTCTTTGAATTTATTTCTTTCGCATCCTGCTGCACTCCAAACTGTGTACTTAAAAATCTTTATTACATTTCAGATCTTTTTCATCTTAAGGACTGTGGGTTCCTGGATACAAAAAAATTGGTATTCGGTTGATGATCAGGGCCCATGAGCTCTCGAAACACGTGTCCTGACTTAATCAATTAAACGTTGTGGTGTTGGTATTACCGATTTTTTTATCTACAATTTGCAGGAATATGAAAAATAAAACTTTGAATTCATAATTTTTGTTTTCTTATTTTGATGTTGCTTTATTCTATAATGTAGGTATTGTTACGTTTGACCTATGTAAACGTTGCAAGAAATTGGGATATACCTACTTTGTATATTGATGCTGGTATTTGTTGAGGTTTATTCGCTTCATTTGTGTTAAATAGATACCTTGTGAAGACGTTGTTCCGTAAATCAGAACAGAAAATAGGGGAACTGAGATTTATTGTGCGGTCAGCATAGCTAATTACAGTATACTTGCTTTGTAAGCTAGAGGGACGGTTGAATAATAATTTAGATAATGATCAGACCAAGCGAGTTTGTGAAATAATTTTGTGAGAATTGTTTTATCTCAGATTAAGTAAAGCAAATTAATTACATAAATTTTCAATTTCGATGGTGAATTGGTGCTTTTTGGGATAGCAGTTGAGTACTTAATTGTTGTTCTGAGTGAAGTAGCGTGTCTTTCAAGAAATAGTATGTTTATGATGGTTGTGTCTAAATTTTTCATGATTAATTAAGGAATTACGGATAAGATTGGTGAGCCTATGGCCTAGCCAAACTTTTGTTTACAAAATTTATCTCGGAATATGGGAACTGGAGATATGTGGATGAAAACGTTAATTCTAAATCTTGAAAGAATTTCTTTAAAGGTCAATCTGTGTGTTTCTTTATTCTGTCTTTTTTTTACTACCTACTACACAAATCTATTCACTGCTGCTACTATTCACCAATTAATAGCTATAAACGTAAACCGGTTTAATTTATTACGTGGACTATTTTCTGTGGTGCAAGAAAATAAATTATTAACTTAAATGTTTTGTAAACTTGTGTTGATACTTAATCATGGTGGCCAAAGTCATGATTTTTGTTTACAAAAATATAAATTGTCATAAAAATGGATGGGCAAAATATATTAGAACGGTATGAATAAAATTATGACTTACCGATATAATTGTATTACTAGTTGTTAATAAAATCGATATTCATAAAAATGTCAAAAGTAGTATATCGGGTGACATCTATACAAACATATCCGAACTAAATGGAACAAGTAGGGGAGAAAACGATACGCCTCTTTGAAAGTATCCGCCCCGAGGTGTGGTTTACATTGTAGTGGGGTTAGATTACAAATTAGCAGGGTGGGGGCAGTGTAATGGCTGCCAGAATCTGTCAGTCCGTAGAATATAATAAGAGATATCTTATTATCCTGGAGTCCTGGTGTAGTAATGCTTCTAATTTGGTCCCGTGGGAGAGGCGCTGCAAGTTTCCACGCAGGATCCTTGTCTTCGGCTGTCCCGCGTGCATTCATTACTATGGATTTCAGAAATTTAATTTCACTGTGATAAGTGATTAAACGTCACTTCTTCTATTGGTTTTCGCGAAACCGGATTAGAATTTTAAATTTATTCCGTATCCGCCGTAGTAATGCTAATTCGATGATTTAATAAAGCATGCTCTATCACTTCAGGAGAAATACTTACTCGAAATACTATCTCGTAATATATTTCTCTAGCTGTACTAGAAGTAGGTACAGTAGTATCGTTCTTTTATCAACTAAAAATAGACCCGAATTCTAACTAGCCAACTTCATGAAAATACCAACTATACGAAACTTCGTCATACTGGTATCACTGCTATGTTGTTTCAAGGTCGATTGATTGAAATGGGGTATATTCGTACCTACACTCGTCATGTTTACAGGATACAATCTAATTCAAGTCATTTGTGCAATTATTGCTTTGTTAGCCGTGATATTCCAAATATATTTTATTTTTTAAGTACCTATATGTTGTATAGTGACAAGTATACAAGTATTAACAGTTATGGTACAATACTAATAAGCGCAATTTTTTGAGATAATTTCATTTTGATGAAATTAATACATAGAGATCCTTATCAAAACAGGCCTATATATTCCTATAGATATATGAGAGAGTGGAGCAAGAACGATGAACTGGATGGTATTCGGTTGATGATGAGAGGTCATACGCTCTCGAAACACGTGCCCCGAGTAATTAATCAAACGTTGTGGTGTTGGTGATACCGCTGTTTTATCTGTATTTGTATTACGAGCTCACAGCCCTTGAAATCACATTGGTAAACGCGGTTTTTGATTACACTAAATACCATGGTCTATTAACTGTTTTACTAAAGAAGTGGAAAGGGAGATTGCCGAACATATATTACATAAAATTAAAAGAAAGACTTTTTAGCTTCACCATAAAAGATGTTAATCATTTAATTATCGAGCTATAGCGGAAAAAATTAATAAAGATAGAAAATGATGGTATCAATTTATGAACAGATATCCACTTTTATCTTGCAGACAGTCAGAAAAACTTTCAATATCAAGAGCTGCTGGCTTTAGTAAGAAAAATGTTAACGAATTTTTTGATCCTTGGAAAACTGTGAACGAACAGTGGACGAATATGGTTTTAATGCAACGGAAATTTATTAAAATAATGAAAGTGATTTTCTACTATTCAAAAAAGAATTAAAATGTAATTGAACAAAGAGGAAAACATCAAATTGCGTGCAAATTGTGGCATCTCCCAAGGAGACCGAAAAGTCCATACCACAATTGTCTACAGCTCTAATGCAGCTGGTAAACGTGGGTCACCATTATGAATGGAATATACGAAGGACAAGCTACAATTATAGAGACTAGAAAGATTGATACATGTTTTTAGAATTTTTATTTTAGATATGTTCACTTAACCATCCTCTCCTTCTATAGTTTAAAAGCATTCAATCGGCTGTCTCTAGGAATACTATCAAAAAAACACTTAACGGCGATGTCAATCTCTCCTCCTGACTGGAACCTTTTCCCTTTCAAATGCATTTTGAGCTCAAAAAATAGCCAGAAGTCACACATCACCAATATCCGGTGGGTAAGGAGGATGTTCTATAACTTTGATTTTGTTTTTCGCTAAATACTGAACAGTTGTACCTGCTGTATGGAGAGGAAAGAGAAGAGGGTTTCCTCATCTTCATGTAGTGGAAACATCAATAAACGCCGGTATGTATGTTTCATATTGCGCCAATTACAATTTTAGAAATAATGTAATGGCCTCCAGCATTCAACAAAGTTTGTTGGCAAATTCTAACAAATTCTGCTTTTTGTAAATCTGTCAAATGATGGGGTACAAACCGAGTTAAAACCTTTTCGAAATGTACATGTTGTTTGTGTACTTTTTGCACAGGTACCTACCTAACTAAATTTTTCAATTCTCCATAATTGTAGCTTATCCCTCGTATAAATGCAGGAACACCTTCTGGTGGTATTACTTATAACAATTTCTGATACCATAGCTATGCCTATCAAAAAATGTCTGAGAACAATGAAATTATCGATATACAGGGTTATGTTTACAATCTCATGAAGAACATTAAAACACTTTCTAATATAAATTTAATAGGTATAAGTATAAAAATAAATTGAGTGCCCATCACCTAGTAGGTACGCGGAAGTTCAATATCTTGGTTCATAAGAGAGATAATTGAAACTTTTTTTATTTCATGTGTCTAGTTTTCTCAGGATCTACAAACCTAAAAATAATGCCGATTGTACAAGGTGTTCCATTGTCTCTGCACATACAGCAACTTTGTCTTTTAAATACAGACTTATATTTTTTATAGTTTATTTTGAATCTACATGAAAAATAAAAGGGACTTTATGTATGGTATTCATATGAAAAAACTGTCGGTCATTAGATATTTGGCTTACTATGTTTTTCTAGTAAATTTTTGTCAATTACAATTTGCAAATTTTGCGGTTACGCTAATTAACAGAAAAGCTATTTTTAGACCAAATATTAGGCAATAATGGTTCTTCAAAACACCACGTCAGAAACTGACCTACAGTATAAGAGACGGCCAGAAAGTGTTGTCAAATTTGACGAAGCAAAATATGAAAAATCTCCGTTAATTCAAATGGAACACTCTGTATATTATTAGTGAGTAAAACGCAGAATTAAATGTTCTACAACTTTGCTATAGTATTCCCTATACCTAAGTTCAACACTTTAGGTAAAAACGCAGTATTATAGTAAAAAGTAAGTAAATTTATGCATTACTTCAAATTTACTCCATTAAAAAAAAGCAAAAATTAAAAATACAATTAAAAAAATTGTTCAGTGTTCTTCTGAAAAAAAAATAATCCAACAAGTTTATAATAAGTTTTATTAACATTAGGTTCTTTATATCAACCAGTCTTTGCCACTGCTCTTTTTCCGTAAAAAGCGCAGTGGCAAAGACTTGTCAAGAGCTTCATTTATCAAAATTCAGGTGTGAATTGAAGTATTATACATGACAAATTATCATGTCAGTTCTAAAATTGACCGCGTTGTTTTCCTTGTGCGGATACATATCATTTAACAAATTAATCGTTTTTTACACAGATACAAATATGGAATTCCTTAGTGTCTGGAGTATTACATAAGTATTTACTTCTATTGTTCTTCTATTGGTTTGAGCGATTATACATTTAGACTATTTTCAGGTGAACATTTTTTATTTTGTATACCTTGTTTTTTATTAAGAGGGACAAAATTTAAAATCGCCCGCCAAAATATAGGCTTATGATTGGTTAGTTGCCAGTCATGTTTACACTGCTCAAATTTGCCAATTTTACTGCCGCTATTGATTGAGTAAATATCTTTGTAAAAAAAGTATCTTCCAATTTTTATTTGTGTTGGTACGGTATTCAAGCAATAAAATTAGTTTTTTAAGAAACTATTTCCTTGTGATAATGGATCCACAGCCTAGTACACGTGGATTATCAACATCGTCTCCAAAAAACCGTGCTACCTTGGGACGTGGACATTTGTCGGTACAGGAAAAGCAAGCTATATTAAAGATGTACAAGAAAATTATTGGTGGTTATGCTAGAAAAAAGAAGACACAGATAGCACTGCAAATATCAAACACTTTCCGTAGTATACTTAGATATGTGTATATATAAATTTGTATGTGTATTTATATTCCATAATAAAAATAGGTGTTTCAAGAACAAGTGTTTATCGAATAATTCATGAATATAAAACCAAACGGCTAATTTCACCACCATCAAAACGATTAGAGGAGTACAGGTTTTTTTGTGACGGAGAACTTCCTACGTTAAACAAGAAATTAAAGGAAGGTGAAAATATATCTCAAATAAGTCGTTCTACTTTATCTAAATTAATAAGAATGCTTAATTTTAAGTAAGTTTTGGTATTAGATTATTTAAATGTTTTACATACTATTTATTTATAGGTTTTGCAAAAGTATGCTACTTAAACGTGAAGACAGTGTTTTATGGAGACGAAGATACCTATTTATCTTCGACCTGACCAATGTGCAATATATTACTTAGATGAAACTTGGCTTAATGAAGGACACACAAAAGTAAAAGTGTGAGTAGATGTTAATGTTACAACACGCAGACAAGCATTTATAGATGGTGTAACAACAGGTCTGAAAAATCCTGTTGGTAAAGGTTAATTATTTTACATATTGGTTCGAAAAATGGTTTTGTTGACGATGGCTCGTTGGTATTTGAAGGAAAAAAACAGCTGATTATCACATTAAAATGGATGCAGATGTTTTTGAGAGATGATTCAATAATATTTTACAAAAATTTCCTGCGAATAGTGTCATTGTAATGGATAATCCATCCTACCATAGCAGCAAGAAATAAAAAATACCATAAACATAAAAACATTTTGTCTATACTATTATTATATTTCTTTACTTAAATATTAATAAACAACATAAAGGCATAAACTACTACTATTACTTTTTTATAAATGTGATCTGTTCATGAAGTTAAGTACTAAATATATATTTAAGTAGTAAGTTCATAAACTCGTATTTCATTTCATTGTATTTATCATTTAAATTTACCGCCAACATTTTCAGTTATTAAATTTACCTAATGTGATGCGGGCTAAAGCGTTTTGTCCCTCTTATTAAAAAACAGAGTATAGTAAACGATATATTCTTAACTCTAAGGAAGCTATATACAAAATAAATTATATCCTATCCTACATACATTATTTGCTCTTTTATACCAAAAGGTCACATTATTTATAAATTAAAAAACTCGTATTGTTAGTCCGAAGGGCAATATGTTCACATTTCAAAGAAACAAATTACCAAAATTACATATTGTTGAGTTTTCGGTAATTTTTAGGACCCTTATTTACTTCTTCATAAAAAGTAAAAGCTTTTGACGAAATATCACACGACAGTTTTAGAAAACATTGCACAAACAATTGTAGATTGATAAACATTATTTTATTAAAATTTCTACATTAGCATTGAATGTCAAAAAACTTTCACGCAGTGTTTAATTGTTAATACAGAATTATTTTAGAATAATTCTAGAAAAAGTCAAACTTTAATTAGAAAAGTAAATGTCTATAGTTATTTATTTGACTTTTACCAATAAAGCATAAAGATAGACTGTAGATTATGATTATAGATGTTATATTATTATATTAGACATCTTTCTAATAGAATATATAATACCTAGATAAGTACCTACACAAATTGGAATTTTCATTCTTAATTTGGATGTGCACACGTGCTAATAAGATTTAAAGTTAACGCATTAAAACATTAAATATGTGTCATTTGCCCAATATTTTAACTACCTAGATTAATTGTTGATTCAAATCTTGTAAGCTGCATCTACTACTTACTAGAGGAATGGTATCAGTTACTTCTTCAGTATGTTTAAATTTCGTTACATAAAAATTTTCTTGTTGAAGTTTATAATTGCTTTGACAGCGTCATTTTTCAGAAATTATCATTTATTATTTTGTGTAATTATGTAGAATATACCTCACTTACTAACAGTATTAGATATCGAAAGTAAATTGATTTTTATTTCTGGAATGTATAAGACGTCATCCAAAGTCATCCCAATAACAATATGCATAAAGATCTTTTAGAACTATCTTACGCCATCACCTATCACTTTTATCTTTAATCTTACAGGTCTTCTTGAGGTACTTCCTTAAAGCATTTCAATACTTTGATTTGTAAAAATGCCCTTCTATCTACTACTCAATACTAATTGTAGCTTGCAAATGAAATGTCGAATCTAATTTTTTGAATAAACTATTGTAAAATCATGATTTTCGAAAAAAAGCAATTTTGGTTTAAAGTCATCATTTAGTTTATCAGGGCAATGTTTTTTTTGTATATTTAGTAGATTAGTTTCCATCTGAGCATATGAATCTATTAGGTACTAATATAGAACTTATTTCCGCACAAAATCATTAATGCTAACGTTCGGACTACTTGGATTGGACTATTCTTCAAATTTGACGCTTTTGTTGGATAATACATTGACGAGATTTTGTTGAAGATAACTAGCGTTTCTAGGTCATCTATAAGGCACAGTGCAGTGAATTTGAGCCACACTCCCGTGAAATTTCTCATAAAATAGGTATGTGTCTGAAGATCTTAACGTCTTTGTCCCAACTTCTCCTTCAATAAAGTATACCTAACAATTTAGTATGTACATATATTGCGGTAAAAACTTTACTTTTGCCTTAAATCTTTTCGATGAATACACGGACAATTTATTTAAATAAATACTTTTTCAGTATAACAACATATAGGTAATAAAAAATGTATTTGAGCAAAATAAATTTAAATTAATATTTTTTTGCGTTAGTAAGTAATATTTTAATAAGGAAAATAATATACATAAAATAATTCAATTATAAAATGGAAGGATTAAATGATACTGCATTTTGTACGTATTTCCGAAAGACAAATTTTGCAAAATTCAGATTAGGTGAAGATTGTTGGCCTAGAGATAGACTCTCCGAAGTTAATCTGATTATTATTTCCAAGCAGACGCACATCGACAGGGCCTTCAACCTAAAAAATGAAGTATAAAGAAGTGTTTAAAGTGAATAAGATACTTGTCATAAGTGGATTATGTATTTACAGATGATTAGTGCTTGTTACTTGTTAATAATGACTTCTTTCAAGGTCAATGTAACTACTATCCTACTTACAACACAAAAGGTTTAACATTTTTAGTTACTTCTTAAGGAATGCCACCATTATTACTTACTTTATTTCGTTGAGTACTCGATTTATAATACTCGAATGCAGTTTATTAATTCATTATGTTTATTTTCAATTTACTATTCGGAAATCTATTCGTTCTTATGATCGAAAATTATTTATTTAACGAATTAATGCACTATAACATATGTTGTACATATTCAGATTATAGAGCATTTCTATAAATTATAGAGCACCACTATAAGCAAGAGAATTTAGTACCTCTTGCTATACTCAAATCAAATATTCATATCTCGTAGCTCCGCAATTGCATCACAATTTAACATTCAGCGTGTCGTAAAATTATTCGGTCACGTTTGCTAAGCCGGAAACAATTGGCTGCGTTTTCGGTGCATGAGATGTGACCCACACGTTATACAACCAAAACGATAATCACAACGGCATATACGGGAAAAAAATGAAAATGAGGCTGATTCACAGACACACACGCATACACTAATACATAGTCCCAGGTTTCTGGTTAAATATCATCTCGACAACATTCCCTGTCTAAATATTATGTTGATGGCTAATTGCTGTCTGTCTGCCATGCTGCTGTGTCCGGCGTGAAGATGCTGAGTCAGCTGTCATAATGATCTGAGACGCGACTTTTCCTTATGAAACGAGAACTCGGTCTTTGTTCTACTAATTAGTGCGCCATTGTAATTTACACTGCTGCTATATAAAAATTTAAACTATTATATAGTTAGTTAGTACTATAGGCAGAAAATGTAGCTATGTGTAATTAAAGTAAATAAGATCTGCTTGTATAATATTAAATTAATCGTACCAACAAATAGGTAATGGGTTTTAAAACACGGTTTGTAAAAAGAATTACTTCAGATAGATTAAATTACGTTTACACAAAATTTTGAAATTAGAAAATGATAAGAATTTAAATATTTCGATACTTAATAGTAATAACAAGTAGTAAATCGGCGGTATTAGGAATGGAAAATGAATCAAAGTTTTGAATAGATTTTCCTTAAACTGTTATATCCTAAATATTATTGTCAGATAATTTTTGGTTTTTGAATCTTTTCAAACAGTCGTAAGATTTAACCCTCCATAAATGTGGATGAAATAAAATATCTGCTTGTAATATCTCTATTAAGACAGTTTCAGATAAATGATAGACCGCTTTAATGTTAGCTTAAAGAGTAATGAAGTTCCTGCTTTCAATTAAATCTGGTATTATTCAATGGCCAACTGATGATATAATTATAAGTATCAAAGCAGGATTTCACCGCCGATACGGTATTACAGAAGCTCATGTACATAGATGCCAATGACAATCGAAAAAGTTATCACAGCCTACTTCTGCAAAACATTGTAGACCACAATAAGAAAATACCACAATAAGGAAAATTTTAACTGCAAGCTGCCAGTTATAAGAGCTGTAGTAGAACATGCATTTAGGTTGTAGGGGTAGGTTTAGTTTATGTATTTTTCAAAATATTTGCATTAAAAAAAAGGATTTTATCGAGATTAGTATCATCAATTTTAATCGGCAGCTCTATGGGTGTTCCACAAAAATTTCCAAAGGCTGTAATGTCTGTATTTATCATCTGATTTTAATGATCTATATATGAAACTGTAGGGTTTCGTAAAGACTACAAACAGCAATGCAAATTATCTGTTTGTCAGACATGATTCGCGAGAAACGTAATTCAACTTATTTTTTTCAAATAGCACTATATATATTTTTTTGATTTTTATAAAAGTACATTTCCTAACGATTCGAATAATGTCATGAAAACATACACTTAAATAAGGAATAAAGCAAGAAAAAGACAAGTTTTTGCAAATTTTTATATGGCAAAACTAACAGTAGGTCATGAATTGGGGTACGCAATTAAACAATCACAGCGTCTTTTTTAATCAACTACTGGTCACTGTCAGTTTTGATCAACGCATTGTCAAAAACACCGTTCATTATAATAAACAAGGTTGTATAAGTTTAATTTCGATTTATTTTAATATTAATAGAAAATATGAATTTTGAATATTTAACGCATATGCTTGAAGTTTATTTTGTATGTGGGAAAAGACCATGTGACGCTATTAGAATTTATCAGGAACGTTCCCCTGATAGGAAATCACCACATCACAAGAAATTTGCACAACTGGAAGCCGATTTGAGGATGTACGGATCTTTTAAAAAGCCAAAAAAGACGTACGAACTACAGATGAAAATTTAGATCTAAACGTTTTATTGATGGTTGCGGAAAATCCTAAGACGTCCGTTAGAGAGATTGCTAACAACATTGGATCATCCAGTACAACAGTACATTCTATTTTGAAAAAAACATAAATTAAAACTGTACAAACCTCAACGGATCCATCATTTGCTGGAAGACGATTATCCACGAAGAATGCTATTTTGTAATTTTTGTTTAAATAAATTACGAGAAGATCCACTATTTTATTCTAAAATTCTCTGGTCGGATGAGTGTACCTTCACGAATAATGCCATATTTAATAGAAACAATCATAGGTATTGGAGCAATGACAATCCTGGATTTCTTATTGAAAATAATATCCAGAGAAGGTTCTCTTTAAATGTTTGGTGTGGAATTTTAGATTCTAGATTAATTGGACCATATTTTATTGACGGTATCCTAAATCAAGAAAGATATCATACATTACTCGAAGAAATAGTGGACAATCTAGAAGAATTGCCCATTGCTCAATACGCACAAATGTACTTCCAACAAGATGGAGCTGCTGGAGCAGTATTTATAGGAAAGTGTTTTGGATTTTTTCATTTGATTATTTTGTCTGATCTAAACAACAAAAGTGTTTATTTTATTGTCTGTATTTTTCATAATTATGAATAAAAAAGACGTTGTGATTGTTTAATTGCGTACTCCAATTCATGACCTACTGTTAGTTTTGCCATATAAAAATTTGCAAAAACTTGTCTTTTTCTTGCATTATTCCTTATTTAAGTGTATGTTTTCATGACATTATTCGAAACGTTAGAAAATGTTCTTTTATAAAAATCAAAAAAATATATATAGTGCTATTTGAAAAAAAAAAGTTGAATTACGTTTCTCGCGAATTATATCTGATAAACAGATAATTTGCATTGCTGTTTGTAGTCTTTGCGAAACCCTACAGTTTCATATATAGATCATTAAAATCGGATGATAAATAAAGATATTACAGCCGTTGGAAATTTTTGTGGAACACCCGGTATACACTTCGTACTATACTTTAAATATTAGTTTTGACCAAAAACGAAAGCAAACAACAACAGCTATTTAATTAAATGCCGCACTACATGTTCCTTATTCGGCAAAAAAGAAACTTAATTTAACTTTATATTAATCTAGACATACTTTTTATAAATAAGAAAAATACAATTAACAGAAAAAAACATCACAATTCCTTTAAATTTAGATAATCTTAAAATATGTCTGTTTTCTTTCTATCTCCATTTTTCTTTCTTCAACTTCAATCAGTATCTACCTCATGTTTGTTTCCTTTTTGATTCTTCCAGTTTTAATGCTAAATATCTTTTTTTTTGATTTATGATATGTTTTACATTTGTAATAGTAGAAGCAGCTACCTAACTCTAATGTCTCCTGTATAAGTACTAGAATTTGAATTTATAAAGTATGGACATGAATTAGTAAGATTTTAATCTAGTAATTTGTAAATTTTTTTGAAGAATTGAAACGAAATGGGGCTCTACCACTTTTATTTTTGCTGTCTTCTATTTTGTACCATAACAGAAGTTACTTTATATTTTATACTTACTAAATTGTTAGATACATTTTCAAATGCTCCTTTTATTTTTTTATGCCCCCATAAATGTAGTTACATCATTGCTTATGCCGCTCTCTACTTTGTTTTCGCATTGTTCCTACTTTCTTCCCAATTTTTACAATATAGTGGTAAATCATACATGTTTTGTTCTTCATTACCGTGTTTCTAAGTGTTTTTAGGAATCCTTCATTTTGAAAATTATAAAAAACAAAGCTTTACAAATTTATTAGACAATTACCATCATTACCTTGAGTAGCTCTAACAAAATCTTTATTCTTTAAATTTACATCTTAATCGCAAGAAAAGCATGTAATCCTAACTACAAAAATATTAAGCATGAGCATGACATTCTACTCTTCTACTTCACTTCGTACAACAGCAGTATAATACCACTAATAATAAAATAAATACCAATTTTCAATCTGTATTTTTCAAACAGTATAGAAAAGTCGAATCTCTAGTAATAATAATAACATTTTTTCAAAAATGTATTTAGTATGACACACCTTTGAGCTGAGAGAAATATTCTGTTGAGTTAAAACAATTCAAAACAATCCCCTATTTGTGTTGAGTTTTCCCGGGAAAATTACTTTCTAAGGAATTTATTTTGGAGCAAACCAATATTGTTTTAGTGCACGAATATAAATTTACCACAAACACAACGTTTAACTGAAATTATCCGTAGTTTTATTAGTTTTACTACAAAAGAATAGTATTTGGCTTTAGAAAAAGCTAGTCGGAATGCAAGTATGCTTATTCCAAGAAAATTCGTTGTTGTATTTGGCTAAAATAGATTTTATTTTCTTAATTTAAGATCATTTTTTTATGCATGTACTTACATTATGTTTGCAATAGTCGTCTTCACTTGCATCGAAATACATTCTATCTCATATTTTATAGCGTTTTTTACGAACTTTGTATTTCATTGCGAAATATAACTTGAGAAAAAGAACTGCATCATATTTCATTTCTACATAAATAAGAATTTCTTTATTTATTCTATTTAGTGCAAGCATATTTTTTATATCTGATTCATGCTTTTACTTATCCGGTTCTTATCCTCGAACCCATTTGATTACAACTTATAAATAATGGTTATAATTTCTTAATTACTGATTATTACTCAAACACCGCCCGGTATACGTTTCCCAAATAAATACATATATTGAACCTCTGAAAGTATTCTGACGAACACTATTTGAAAAAACGTATTTGACTGTTGATGAAATTCTTTATCTAGCTGGAATGTTTCTTGAGATGTGATCGCTTAGCAATACACTATACACACCTTTCAGATTTCTTTTACTGTATACTCACTGATTATATAGCCAACACTTTCTAGATGTAGTAAGCGATCTCTATAACGTATGGTCTAGCAGTATTTAGTAAAAAAAATGGTTTATAAATTATGTTTAAAACTGATAACCAAAATAGTTCTTTTCTGGATTTTTTTGCAAGGACATAAAATTTTAAATTCTGTTTGGAAAAGTATCTTTTGTGCATAAGTTTTAAATATCTTCTTTTTTGTGAAGGATTAAATTATATGAATAAACCATTGAAGATCTAATCTTACAACACTTTCCAAAACATTTTTCTATAGATATGATCTACGACACTAAACCTATAATCTTCGCAATATTGCTTTAATTTTCAATTTTGTTTATTTTTGAAATCTTACAAACAAAAATTCTACTTTGCAAATGCTGGTACAAACTTGAAGTATTTCCACCTGATAATGTCAATTCTGCCGTCTAGAACAGTGAGAGTGGTTGTAAATAAAATAACATAAATTCGGACTAGAACAACTCAGTAAAACACACTGAGTTGTTCTAGTGTGATTCCATACGAAGACCTTCGCTATTTTATTGCATTTATTTGGTATATAATTGCCTCTGATTATTATTGAGATGTCATTAAATATATTTGTATGATAGCTTACGTTTATTCTAACTATGGTATATTTAAACAAATTTCATTGAAATGTGTTACAAGTATTTTTCATAGATAAAACGTCATATTTATCCAAAACGATCTCCATTGCCAGCCAAGTTTTAACATCGTATCTCCCTATTCAGACAGACACTTGAAATAGCGTCTACAGCTACTTGAAGCGACTGACATGTTATTATATTGTTAGAACCAGAATTCATAGCTAGCTTGAAGGGTCCCTTCTTTTAAACGTGATATTATCTCTGTTTTGTTTTGTTTGGAAGAGGATTGCTACCGTGGAATCTATGAGGTTGAGCTATTATTTTTTTTTAGTTTCGTGCATCTACAATTCTACATTTATGTGTGTATACGAATAGATTATAATCTAAACCCTTTCGTAGTCTTTCACTGTAAATATATAAAATATGGCTGTCATCATCTAGTTATCTATCCATAACGATACAAAATAGAGCAGTTAGTTAAGATCAGGTAATCACAATTTAATCACATAATAGCAACATGTACATATTTGTTCTATACATTATTGATACAATACAATACTGTAATAAAATGTTTAATAATTAAATTTTGCATTAATCTGAACAATTTTAGTGTTTTCAAAGCTCTTGCATATTTCAATAATGAAAATGTATTCCATATTTTTTGTAATTTATTAATTAATGCAACAAAATTTTCGTACTTTTATCATACAACCATTGCTTTTGCGGACTTTACTGTGCGATTGCTATACCTATAATTTGCAGTGATAAATCATGCCGTTGAAAAATAAATTCCTATGTCGTTTATTAACTTTACGCTTCAAGAAGCATCATATAAGAAATTGCACATTGGCCTTTATTATTATTTATTGAATAAAAGTAAATTCTAGAGAATAAAGTTTTGAAAAGTCATGAATGAGTCATTTTTCTCCATATCAGTACACGCTTTATGTAACTGGTTTTGACATGACACACATTATATCCACAATTACCAATTTTTCCAAATTCCTCGCATACCAATTAAAGTGCCTCCACATCTTCATATTGGTCTTCATCATCAACATTTACTTACTATTATTGAATTCGTTAGTTCTTGCATTTAATTTTCTTTAACTATCTTCTGTACACACACAATATTTTATCACAGTGTTTATTCTCTAAGATTATTTTATTGGCAGTCGATGTAACAAGTTAAAAATGTTATTTTGCTGTGATTTGCGTAATTTTGGATGGCTCTGTTAGAGACAAAAGATCACAAAACAATATGTTCACGATTGATCTTTGAGATGCTTGATTATCTGAGACGCCATAGCGACACTCTGGTCTGAATGCAAGGGGTGGTTCAGGTTCTGAAATTCAAAAAAATATAAGGATTGTATGGACACATACCGCTAGCCTGAAATTCCTTAATTGCGTTTTCTGGATTATAAATATTTATATATGCTTTATTAAATATTTTAAAAACATCAACTTGAGCAATTTTTACATAGGGATAGTTTTTCATTTATTTAGTGTATTAACCATAATATGCAGATTTAGGCGGTCCATAGAATGAAACTTTAAGTGATAAAATGCGTGTAGAGAAATTGACGATCCCATTAGCCTTATAAAAATTGTATGCTTGAGGCGTTGAGTAAGTTCAATGAATGTTCATCATGAATAAAACCTGCTCTTCCACACTTCCTTCCTTTAACAAATTTTGGAAAATATTTTAAATATTGAACAAAAAGCTTTCGTTTGCTTTTCTTCAGCTTTCTGGAGATGCACATCCATACGTTTGGAACTAGAAAATCCAGCTTATCGCTTTATCGGTATTGAAGTTGTTTGCTTTGAAAGAAAGGTTAAAAGAATCGTCCAAATTTGAAAAAAAAGTCCTAAACTTAATAAACAAAAACAAATCAATGTCAGATTTGACGAATAAAACTGGAACTAGTACTTCTATGATCGAAAGAATGAAATATAATTTGAAAACCTACAAAAAACAAAAAGGGCATAAAAGAAGTGCAAATAGAGATACCAAGTCTTCGAAAATTGTACAACCATTTGATTAAAAATTCTGTTGAGTGCGTTGTCATGCATGATGAAACCTAAGTGAAACTGGATTCAAGAACGTTGTCAGATCTACAATACTATGCAAAACAGAAAGGTGATACCGTCGATAAGTCAATGTCTGCAATCGGAATCCCAAAATTTGCGAACAAATCATCATTTAATACAAAAAAGATGTAAGCAAAAACTATAAAAACAGTTATGTTACAAGAGAAGTTAATGTGTGCAGTTTCTTTTCGGTACAGTCCTCAATTATCATCTAAATAAAAGTAAAAGTTCAAAAATATCGAGTTCCGATACGAGTAAATACTTTAGTATTACAGATTTTATTTTTGTTTTTGTTACAATATCGAAGATTTTAATTGCGCGTACCTACATTTTAAACTATGGGACCCATATTTCCAACGTAGTTGCTTTTGTCTAAGCACGGATTAACAGAATCCTTTAACCTTGTTACCTCTACTGAACGGCGTCTCTGTCCGTGGAGTTTCTGACTTGATGTTTATTAAGTTATTGTTATTAAATTATATTAGCTCTACGGAAAATTCTCTGAAAATTTATACTACTCTGCCTATCGTTGTTCCCATTGAAATCTGACAGTAATCCATTCTGGAGTCAATTTTTAGATTATTATAAATGACATTTTATTATTTCTGAATTATTTACTGTTTCCGCGTGCTCATTTTAATGATACCTTCAACGAACTTTTAGTTGTCTGGATAAATTATTTAAATACACAAATATATTATAATTAAAATTTTATTATGATCATTGTGTTAAATAATGATGTACTACAAATAACACTGTATTTGGTTTTTCTTGCAATTCTTGACAAAAAAGGAGTCTTTTGATGCAGTAGTGTGAATCTAATTAGAATACAAGTTTAGAAAAAATACCCAGCTTTAATGCAGATCCCACTACATTCTTGTTACATTTAGAGAGAACATCTGCAAGGAACTGGAGCTGATTATACGGAGTTTACGATGGTGTTAAGCTTCTTACTGTTCCTATAACAATTCAATCTGAATATGTACGGAGACATTCCATTTTATCCTAGGATGTCTACTTTATTATGTATACTTCCGTTGGTTTCATCAATGTATACAGCCGCGACGAAGAACAACTAACAACAATAATAAAACAGCAACGAACAACAAAACGATAATACCAAAGCTTACCGAAAGCTAAAGCAAGGAAACATCTACATAAAGTATTTCTAATTTCGCAACCGTACTTTATCGTGTACCACGCCAGTGACAGCCAATAAGGATGTAGCCTGTTGTGGAAGTTGTATTATTATTACGATGAAAAGAACCCTCTGCACCCTCCATGGATAGTATTGTAGTCCGTCAGCATGCGAAGTAGTCCCTTTACCAGGCGCGCGAGTCAGATTATTCCGTGGCCTTTTTTTACTCTCATTTCGATTTAATGGAGCCGGTGTGGTGTCGAAGGGGATGCTGTCGCTCATGCTGGGGTGTGCTGATTGGAGTGTGTTTTGTTGTTGAAAACATGATGGCTCCGACGGGAGGTTTAGGGAAAAATCGGGATTTAATTGGCGTTCCGGTCCGTTGTCGCGTGTTTTGCAAATTTTGGTTTTGTATTACAAATGCATCGTATACCAAGGTCGATTTTGTATTGATTCGACTGAATCTATAGATACATCGCTTGTTCAAAATTTAATCGGTATTATTACTAACTTTGTTATTAGTCATTAATAATGATACGATCCAAAGATGCAGTGTACTTGCTGCTGATTAAGAATATGAAACTAGTACTGAACGGATAATTTAGGCACTAGACTCCCAATATATCTCCCACACGTTGCTAGAGTTTGTGTATTCAAAATATTTTGCTAGAGATTCACGGCGGATCTACTCCTATCCTATCATTTTCGGTCATCAGCTTCTGGGTGAGCCAGATCAAACGTGGCCGCACAAGCACAAGTGACGAACCACGCAGTGGACGCCCAAAAACCGCTACCAACGATGAAATTTATCTTATGCAACTAGAAATGCTGATGCATTGAGCATTCCCAAACATCGACTATATCTGTATGAAAAAAGCCCAAAATACATATGTATTAAGATATTTCACAAATTGCCTACCAACATAACAAGTATAGATAACGTCAGATTGTTTAAATTAGCGCTTAAAAAATTTCTGGTAGATAATTGTGTTTACAGCATTCGGGATTTTGTTAGTGGTATCTAGGTTGGTGGCTTATGCAAATTGGATGCGCTGGTGTAGTGTTTGCGTTGAGAATACATAATATGTAGGTACATATGTTTGTATCTGTGGTATGTGGGTGAATGCATATATACAGGATGTGCCAATTATCTGAGCTCGGTCTATTATATCTTACTTATCTTAGTTTCATTAAACAAAATTTTTAGTAAAAGTTGTTCGGCATCAACTACTATCGTAAAATTATTTTAGTGTTGGCTGGCATTTTTAAATAGAACACCCTATATATTATTACATTTGATTCCTCGTTATAAATTAAGATAGTTTTGTATGACAAACCTAGTAGGTACTAAAAATTAAACGTTTCCGAGATATTTCAATTTTAAGATCAAAAAGATCATTTTCATAGTTGTCTTTGACAATTAATTTCGTCTGTGCTAATATTTGTTTTGCAACGATTCTTCGGCATAATTATGACATTACCTTAAGTTAAACAATCCATGCCAAATATCTTCGCTATAGTATACAGGGTGTTTCAAAATTAAAAATTAATAATTGCATTTCTAATACGGTAAAACTCTTTTTTTCTTCAAATGGAACACCCTGTATATTTTTATGCCATTTGATAGTGCTTCAAGTTCTCTTTCAATCGCTTATAGTATTTACTTGTACTTCACATCCATTTTGGAAATTAATTGGAATTTAAGCATTAAATTAATACTTTTCTTTTTCAGGATTGCATATATAGAATTTGGTGAGTGCTAGGATGTGTAGGGCGATCAACAGTAGTCAACTTTTGGATTCTTTTTGTTATTGTTTACTATTGTACTAGTTACTACAGTAATAATTATAATAGGTAATAGTATATATTTTAGAAAGATTAACTTATCCCATATATGTAGCATGTTATCAGAAAAAAATACAATTATTATGATTATAACTCATACTAGGTACATAAATCAGTTTACACAATATACAAAAAAGTGATACTCTTTTACTACAATAGGCTAATATACACAAATGCTTACGTTAACATCTTTTAATACAAATGACATTGTATTCAACATTTTGAAATCATAATGACTCTGATATAAAATGTGGTACTGGTCTCGGCTAACAATAGGCTACACATTCAGAATATTGATGACCACGTCAAAACTACATCAAATATTTGTTGTAAGATACGAAATTGGGCAATTACAAGAAATGACTATACGAAAAGCGCGATTATTATGTGTAACAGTTTTTAGTGTATTTACCAGCAAACAGGCTTAAGTCGTAATTGCGGTTATTATGACCGGAGCTGGCATGGCGTATATTATGTTATTCCTCGAATCGTTGCTTCGTTTAAGTATAAACACCTGCTGTAAATAATTATCGTCGATCTCCATTATAATTTTACGTGCATGAGATTTCGCTTCTCTCCTCTACCGTATGTTTACTCCTACCATACCAGTTTACTACACTCCCTTAGGGATGGATAATTGTTTTAATTTGTCCGCATCACGCAATGCTAAGATTGTCCCGCAACTGTGTCTGTAATATGTATAATAGTGTAGTTCTCTACGGGAAATGTTGTATTTAAATATGAAGATTAAAGGAGGATGTAGATGAAAAATACATTTTTTTAATCTGTTTATACAGTATAATAAAGTTACAACAGTAAGTTTGCAATCTAGTAACTATTACAGAAGTTAGAGTCATACATTGTTTTAACGCCATATTTGAAAATAAAAAAAAACGCTTATCCACTTACTTTTACTTTCTTAGTAACACATCCAATTTAAATACAGATCAAATACGAGATAATGCCTTACAGAGTGAGTGAGTATGCTTATTGTTTTAAAAATACTAACCATTTTTAGAAGTAAAATCTGCTACCGAATCTTTTGAACACCAAATTTCAGCAAGCAGAATTCAAGTTGTTTAAGAATAGAACATTATATCTAAATAATTGATAAATACAGCGATGCATTTTGTAGGGAAAAGTAGATCTCATAGAGCGATCTTAAGTCTTCTAAAATTAAATGTTAATATAAAGATTGAGCAAAATGCAACTTTACAACTTGTAATCTCTGCAAACTCGTCAAATTCGACAACGTTGCGTATACAGATCCCTTAACTAGTTTCAAACATTATATGAAGTATGCCAACATTGCAACACTAAATGTTGAAGAGTTGTTTTCTGTATATAATAACATTTTTTCTTAACGCTGAAGATCTTTCACAGATAAAAAAAAGGTTGTCGAATATTTTATGGTATGAGAAAGAGCTTAAAATTATAAAAGATGCGGCCAAGTGTAATGGTTTCCAGCCTCAGCATATCTATAAGTTAATTAGGAAGTTTAACTATAAGAAAACTGTGAAAGAATCTACGACTTTTCGAGAGGATGTTAAAGCTTCACCCGTTGTGACCCTCCCTTACGCTCCCTTTATCACTAAAGGTTTGAGTAAAATCTTCAAAGAGCTAGATCTCAGAATAGTTTACAGTTCTGGGACTAGTTTACGAAGTCTCATCGGTAACCCTAAAGATAAAATACAACCTCTAGAAAAGTCAGGTATTTACGAAATCAATTGTAAAGATTGTAATCAAAAATATATTGGGCAAACCAGGAGAGCAGTCTCAACTAGATTCAAAGAGCATATGGCTCATCTTAGATTTAATAGAATTGAGAAATCGAGCGTTGCCCAACACATTTTTGAAACAGATCACAACATCGATCATACGAATGTTAAATTAATTAGACAAATAAACAATTGTAAGTTTCTAAATGTTTTCGAAAGTTTAGAAATATATAAAAATAAGTCATGTGTAATGAATTGTGACAATGGCCCTATACCGTATTCGTCATTGTTTTCGTTAATCGGAAATTAATGATGCGTATCGGATTGACCGTGCATAACATTTAGGTTACCTGTTTTTGTAGATTTTATTTTAATTTAGTTTTATTATCGCCTTGATAATGACAGCATTGCTGTTGAAACGCGTCGGTGTTTTAGTTAAAACTTGTTTGGTGTTCAGTGGGTTAAAGTGTTTAGTGTTCTACTTCTGCACCAAGAGATCCAGTGAAGAACTTCGAAAAAAGTCTTAGTCGACATGGGTCCGTAATGCAACTGTTTGTGACAAATAGTCGATTGCATATTGTTTTAATAGGATAAAAATTTTCAAAGAAATTGTGATCGCAATGTAAATTAAACAAATTGTTATTTAAAGTAAAACTAAAGAAATTGCTCTATATGTCCGCCATTTATTTCTAAGCACGCTTCACAGCTTCTTATGAAAGATCGACGCGCTCTTTCGAAAATTCCTGCAGTCCTCCGAATTTCCTCGGAACAATTTGCAATTCGTTGCCTGAGTTCTTCCAAATTGATTTAAGAAATTTCTATAAATAATCTGATGACAGATGTCTAACAGAACCAATTTTAAGTCACAATCAGTTGTTTGACAACCCCAAAACAAACAAAACCAATTTTTTTTTTTTTAAAATATGCAATCGACTATATGTCAAAAACAGTTGAATTGCGGACGGAATTGTTGACTAAAACTTTTTTGTTTATTTCCACCAGTACTATAATTGGGTAAAATATCCGACAATCTTTTTTTAACACCCGGTATATATATACATTGTTTTAGATTTCTTAAGTCTAGTTTAACTGTAACTTTCGATTATGATACACGGAAATCTCTGTTAAAAAAATTATTTTGAAAATGTTCAAACGCAAACCACATACTTGATGGAACTTCTGGATATAATACATGTTAAAAGATGCAGACATAGTTCTTACACAGATCCAAGTAAATGCACATGACAATCAACAATAATCTACAATTTCTGCAATGAAGACGGAACTATTCGAGTTTGTAAAAACACATTTATGAATATGTTTGCTGTTACTAGAAAAAGATTGGTTATTTTTATTTCTCAGAAGAAAATAGGCCATTCATATTATGTTGATCGATAAAATAATCACAAACGATCCATATCTTCTGTAGAAGATCATAAACTTGTAAAAGCTCATATCGATTCAGCTAAACTTTAAAGAGCGTCTGAGCTCTGACGTTTTAGATATTCCATTCTCATTTTCTGGAAACTTCTAAAATTTATACCGTTGTAAAAAGGGACAACCCAAAGTTCACGTTTCGACGACCACGAATAATTATTTGTCACATATGTTTGCGAAATACGCGCTATTATTAAAACAAGCAGCAAAGTTAAATCGGAATTAGAGATGTCCATCGATCACGAGCAGGTTATGTTTATGCCGAATTGTCTCAGCTGTCTTGCTATAACTTTGGTTTTCATGTTGGTGATACAAATCATACCTTCATATATATATATTTTTTAATGTGTGGTGGGTGCTTAGTTGCAGTGACTCCGTAAGCTGTATTACTTGTCTGGCTATCACTGCAATTCTTGCGGTGTAGTTTGGTGTGTGTAAGTTGTGTTCAAATGGCTTTGTGACAGCATCATATCGCCTTTTATGATGCCGCGCAGTTAATCACTTTGCTCCCAACAGCGAATGGCAAGTCAATCCGGGATTAAACTCTCTGAGAAAAAATGTCACCGTCCCTCCAGAGAATTGAACCCCGGCACCTATCGTCCTCTCACAACAATAGTCAGCCGCCTAACCACTGCGGCCATCGACCCGTTTATAATAATAATATATATCTATTAACTTCAAAACATGTATACATACAAATATTATGTTACATGGTAGATATGTCATAGCAAAAAAAAAAAACAAAAAGCAAAAGAAAAAACAGCATTAAAATTAATTAAACTTGATAAATACATTTTCACTTTTTTCCTAAAACTGTTATAATTACTAATAGCTTTTAATTCACCAGGTAGCTTATTATAAAGCTTACATCCCATAAATAATAAGTTCTTTTGGAATGTGGTGGTACTGTGTGTTAGGGGAAGCAAATATATAGGACATCTAGTACAATGATTATGTTCTGTACGCTATAGTAGAAATAGCGCCGACTGTTATAAACAAAGCACACGACTTTCACGATATACATATCGTAAATGTCAAAAGACCATTTGTTTTATGCGGATTGCTCTCTTTTGAATGATGAACACGCGATGTGCATCTGATACATTACCCCAGTGTATCAATCCATATCATAGTTTAGCCCAAAAGTGGGAGAAATAGAACGCTCTCAAAACACTTGACTGCAAGATCTGCTTAAGTTAAATAAGGCAAAACATGTACATACTCGACAGAGCATTGCAAACACCATCTATATGAGTAGACCAATTTAAATTTTCATCGAAGAAAATACCTAATATTTTAGTGGATGGCGTATATGCAGAAAGAACATTATCTAAGTGTATACCATGTAGCTTATACTTGTTCTGGTTTTTGAATAGGATTTTTCCAAATTCAGGATCAGTTCATTAGCATCCATCCATTTTTAACTTGTTCGACGATTGAATTTGCAGTATCAAGCAGATGATCAATATTTTCTGTAGTTATCACTATATTACAATAATGTAATCTGCATACATTGATAAATTAATGAAAGTGTCGAGACATTTGGGAAAATGTGTGGGGCCTAATATGGATCCCTGAGAAACATTCGTTGTTAATGGACACGATTTGGTATCATGGCACGAGACCTTCTATTACGTAAACATGATTCAAACCAGGTGTTAGTAATCCCACGAATTCCATATTGTTCTAATTTGTGCAAGAGTATTGTGTGATTTAAACAATCGAAACCTTTAGACAAATTAAACCACATTCCTGCGCAAGGAAGTCGGGCGTCAATGCCCTGGATGATCTGCTTAAAGAAGTTACATAGAACGGTATCAGTAGAATGGTTATGCCAAAACCAATGCTGATTAGCTGAAAATAAATTGAATTGATCGAAGTAACGGATTAAATTTTTATTCATAATGCTTTCAAAAATTTTCGAGAAAACCGACAGTTTCCTTTCTTAAGGAGCGGTTTAACGATGGCTATTTTGAGTACATCAGAAAAATTAAATAGATATACTAGGGCAACCAAAAGTAAATGATAGCAATTCTTAAGAAGAAAAGCATACATAGGCTCATCAACGGAAGTAAACGAAGAAGTAAGACTTAGCACAGCTTGCTTTACATCATCCGATGTAATCGGACTCGAACCAAAGACAGTATCAACTAAATTTTTACCTAATGAAAAGAAATGTGAGTTAAACACTTCAGATGTGTTGTGTCCATGAATTCTGAAATCAGGAAGCCGCGTCTCCCGTGTTGAATTTATCTGTCTGAATTTGTTAGGTGTTTTGTTGTTAATAACGGTCCATACAGCTTTGTTTTTATTAGTAAAATACATGATGAATTGATTGTTGACATCTTTCTCGTTTTGCGCAATAAGCTTTTTGTAAAAGGCCCCATATCTAACATAAATATCTTTGGCTACGTGACTAAGAGTTGAAAAAACAACTACCACATATTAAAACCGAAGTATTGAACAAACTGATATTAAACGATGGCGCCAAAGAAACATGTTAAAAGAAAAACAAGTTTAAATAAAATAAAAAAGTTGAACTAATTATATTAAACCCAGAAAATAACATTTCTGTGGACAAGAAAAATACTGAAACCGATGTTATCACTTCTGGACGATCCTCTGCACAAACAGTTTTAACAAACATTGCTACAGATGGAAGAAATTTCAGAAGAACGGAAATTAAGCGTCATTGCTTAAGAAAATGTACGTACATGATTACCACCTGTCTAATTGTTGTAATATTGCACAGGCCTCATCCAGTCTTACTAATTACACTGTTTACAAATTGAAAAGACAATTCTGTAAACTAGGTGCCACAGTATTTTTCTTATGTACAGCGGCCCACGGAACGATCGATTTGATAGTAGAAGGTATATAATTAAAGATGATCGAATTACCAACAAATATTAATAACATTATTTTTGAATCGCTTCAGTAGTTCCATTGCAATTGACTACAAGAGGAAAAAAACAAAGATATTATTAGACAATAATTAAACTTTTGTGACTTTACAAATGTATGCTAGGAATGCAATAAAAAAAGAAGAATGGACATATTTTGAAAGGCTTAGCAGCTTATAACACTTCTAATTTACAACAGATAGATGAAAAATAACCTAACTTATTTGTATGCCTGTGTGAAAGCTGTGAAAACACATCCTTAATAAAAATTATGTTCTAATAATTCCATTTCGTTTACTAAATAACAAATTTGTTATATTATTTACAAGATAAAAGGACTAGATATCCTTAATTCCTTTCTATCTGGTACAACACATGTATTTACTTGCGCACAAGCAGTTTTATTAAACAATTGTATACCTAACACAAACATAACCAGACGAATTCTATACAAAATACGTGGCACAATATGCTTTTAAAGCGATCAATGTAAATCTTTATTATAACCAGAGAACGTGGTAGATTTGTCGCAGTAATGGTTTTCAACAGTAATTCGAAACCGAGACGAGATGCACAGACAGTGTGACAGTAGAGAATGTTAACACTACACCATTGTACGGTAACAGATTCTCTGGTATGATAAATGCATCGACAATCTTTTTGTCCAATCCCATTCGGTATTGTGAGCGTTTTAGTGTGCGGCCTTCTACCCTCATAATGCTTTATAAAATTTTATCTTGATACGTTCGTTCTGGCTTTCTGTAATTATACAATCTGCTCTGCTGTTATCTCTCTATCCTATATAACAACTGAAAACTAAATGACATTTCTGATTTGAAAATCTCGTCAATTTAACTTAACTTTTTTGTTTGTGAACGAGATTTTTTTAGTAGAATCCTTTAGAGAAATTAAGTTTTATCTCCTAATTGATAAGATTATTATGAAAATTAAATTTAACCAGGCTGTTAATTATATTCAGGCATAGAGGAGATAAACATACTGGTTGGTGTGGTCCATATATAACAATAAAGACTGGTTGAAATGCTTACATTAAAGGGGCTTAGGAAATAATAGGCATATAAAAATTATTAATAACCTGATTACTAAGACAGATTTGAACAAAAAAAAACTGACGAAGAATTGAGATTTAGTAATTTTCAAAAAAATAATTGATTGTCCTGAGGATAGGTAAGTTATCGAGTTTTTGAGTGAAAGTGCGAATGAAACTAATAATATTTTGAAAAGTCGAAATGTATCGGAAGTTGCAACAGTATCGATGAAAAAAAAAATATTCATGAACATTTAAAAATACAGCGAAATATTAGTAACAGTGTGCTTTTTAAAATGTCAATTATTTAGTATAAGTTATCGCAATAGTGGTTTCGTTCAATGAAGTTTCCCAGATGTGTACTTTAGGCAGTTGATCTTTATTCAGCAAGAGTAACTGCTATATCTTCACTTCACTATGATAAACTGTGGTAATATGTTCTTCTTTTCTTATGTTTTCTCTAATCTGTCAGTTACTCCAGTAACATAAAGTAGATGCATGTTTTTAGTGCTTGTTGATCTGGACTCTCATTCTTCATCTCTTCAATCTTTGACGTTTCTTTTGTTTTGAATCTCATGGTCTGTTCTTGGTTGTTGATCGTCTCTGTATGAACTATAGTTCAAGACTGTATCGATCGGCCTAACACATCTGCCACAAATCATCGCTATTAAAGTAGGAGTATTTATTATTATTTGTTAGAAAACAGGCGCAATATTATATTATTATTATATAAGACTCTGGAATTCTGTACTTAACAAACCAATAGTAGTTAGCACAGCTCCTAACATAATAAAAACAATCATACAAACGAGCTTGATCCGAGGAATAATAGCTGAGTGATGGTCACACGACTACAACTTCTGCTAAATTCCTTGTACATCTAATCCATATAGCCACAAATGTTCGTTCTCTAACTCTGATATAATCTTGTTTCTTGTTTTCTGTACACGACGGTACACATCTTCACAATGCTGTCCGACTTGATAACTCCCACTTAGATGTAATATATGCCTGTGTTCACATAAAGACTGCTGTCGTGTTTTTCCCGGCACATCAAGTATTTGTCACATACTTTACATACTTTTCACAGCAACATTTTTTAGACCATCTCACGTTCAGGAAATTAGTTGTCCTTTCTTTGAAATACGAAATTTTGAAAGTTATTTCAGGTTGCTCTGAAGTTGTTCTGTCTTGTTCCAAAATTTTGCAAACTAATTTAAAATTGTTTAAAAAAAAACGGATAACAGATTATTTTCAATTTTTCGGTTTCCAAGATTCCACGTGAGGGTTTAGGGAGTTCTATTTTCAAAAAAAGGAAGCTTAAGAAATTTGAACATCTTTGTCAATTATTTAAGGAATTACACATTCTTTTTTTATTTCTCAATTATTTTACAAACTTTAATTGATAGAAACTAATATTTTGGAGCGATATAGAACAGATCTAGAACAACCTCACATAACTTTCAAAATTTCGAAAGAGGAGGCTAACATCATGCAGTTGGCATTACGCCTTTCCCAATTATTTCATAAAGTATACATGACAGAAGGCTAAAACTTTGCAACAGTATAGAATAACTTGAAGTAATTTTTAAAAATTTCTGAAAACTTTGAGAACCAGCTTCATATATAAATTATTTCATGGACATAGTAGAAAGTTAAACTTGTTCACAATGTTCAAAACTAGAGCAATCTGGAGCAACCTTCATTAATTTGGAAAAAATTGACGAGAAAGTTAACTACTACCTGCGTGTAGTTAACTTTCCCATCTATTTCTTCCAAATTCGTGCACTATAGTAGAACGAAGTCAGGTGTAAGCACACCATTAATAAATAATATTAACAGCAGAGATCCGAAGTTGCATATTTATAGAACTCCAGAAATACATTCATAGCTTTTGCACTTGTAACGATTGCAGAACAAGGTAGAATACATGCTATTCAATTGAATATTGTAAGATTTACATATTTATGTATTATCTAAAAACATTTGAGCATATTTTCATATAGACTAGCTTGAAAAAGGTGAACTAATTAAAACATTTAAAGGAATTATCTTTGCAACACAAGCGTTTTAACCAAGAAAACCTGAGACAAAGTCGAAAATCGAACTTAGTCTGAAATGTTTCAAAAATTTCCTTCATTATGACTTCTGTGTTCAGGTGGTTCAGGCAGTATAACTTGTGTATGAACATAATACCAAGTAATAGTACACAGCGGACATGGTATCCAAGAAGAAGATTAAAGAAAAAGTACATTCCATTGATTTTATATTTTGCCAAGTATGCTAAAAATAGAGTCTTTATGCAAATTTATAAAATTTATGCAATTTTCTTTCACGTGCTGGGGAAATTATTCGGATTTTCCATTATTATAACTTCTACTAGGGTAAACTCGTGCGAGTAGCACAACCTGTATACCTATAGTACGAGAATATGCTGAAAAACACTTCAGATCTTGACATCACTAGACCACCCCTCGATACATTACTACGCGCGTATTCAGAAGGGTAGCGTTCGATACAAAGCCTCCACTAATGCTGGCAGTCAGTCAACCCAGCAGCCATCTTGTTAGCACATGTTGTACAATGCGTGAAATGAAATGGAAGATGGGCGGAATTATTGTGCGAGGGAACAGCAATACGAAATCCGACCCGGGATGCAAGAGGGGAATAGTTTCAATCTCGTATACTTATCACGTTATGTCCCCCTCGGCTATGATGATGGTGATGTAGTTCCGTCCTAAAGTTGCATGCAGAGTCAGGCCCCGTTAGAGCAGCTCGCAGACGAATGCTATACTGCTGATGAAGATGGTGATTATTATATGGGGACATCGACTATATGGCCCCTACCTAACTCTATGCCTATACATACAATTGAAATGGAAAGCAAGGCGATGTCGAGAATTATAATGAGTTACGCTAACCTTTGTTAAGAATGTATATAACTCAATTACTTGTAAGTGCAACGCTCATTCTATAAGTATAGGTCTATTATCTAGAGAGTGCTGAAAGGTAGATGACAAGGGGTCTTAACCTTATGTAAATAAAGTATACAACTTCTTGCAGGTATTCTGTAAGTAAGCTATTATTTTCCTCGACAAATATACTGTACTATTCAGCTTCCGCGATAAGAACTAACAGTCGTAATAATTATGATAATCCTATACTGATTTAAATTCTTAGAAAAATCAAGATTCGTTAATCGAATTATATCCATAGATGTGATGGAACATTTATACAAGATGTTTGGTTCGTACATATGTAGATACAAGCATACAGGAATGTTAAGAGAAAAAATATGCGTTCAGTGTGAGTAAAAATCCATGGGCACTTTTCTTTCCGAATGTATCTACAAAGAATTTATTTTATTAAATTGATTAATTCCTACGGCATAGATCAGACAACCACAGTAACTAAGAGGCAGGTACGAGAAATTTTACCCGGCAGTAAATGTTTTTTATGAGTAGAAAATTTTTGAAATCCACCATCAATACAGCAAGACTGAAATTTGCGCAAAAGCGTACAAGATTGGATATTTAATGAGAGAACGGCTAATTTTCTGACGAAACGAAACTTAATTTAAACGGTCCTGAAACATTGACATAATTTTCCCGAAAAAAACTGAAGCTGCGGTGATTTGAAATTTCGGTGGCGGTACATTCATGATTTGGAAGAATCTTACCCCTATTGATTTTATTTATAGAAGAGAGGTCTATGCGGCATAACTTATTTGTTTACCAAAGTATAACTGAATGCAATGGCTAAAAAGTATATGTAAAGGAGACTAAAGTGAGCACAGCATCTATTCTGGCTTTTTGGAGCTTACTCTTACTATGAACGTGTATTCTTTGTTAGAATGGTTCGACATTATATAAGAAAAATCGAGAACTCTTCTTCGTCAAATGAAGACATGATTCATGCTATGAAAGATGTTCAGTCTACGAGCTTATAAAATTCGGCTACCTACTCTTTATAAAAAAAAATGGCTGGGAAGCAATGCATAAAAAATTTCCTTAGGACAAGTTGATAGTTTATCAATTCGTATACCAAAGCTGTAGCTCCTATATGATTTTCCAGGACATAAGTTAACATTGTTTATCATCATTTGTGAGAATTAAAGAACAGATATAAATTTGATGCTACCAAAATATGCAATCTGGATGAAACTAATAAGCAACTAAATAACAAAGTAGCTAGAATTACATGCGCTGAAAAAGGACAAACTAATTTATTCCTTCAGTTATACCTTACAAACGAGTTCGAATGAATCCACAGTTATAAATGGAACAAGTAGCACTTGGTGTTTGATATTGACATATTTTAAATTATATGTAATTTATACAGGGTGCGGCTAAAGTATTGCACCAAGTGAAATAACAGACAAACGTTTAGAAATTTAGATTTGATGTGTGGTAGCGTTAAACTGTATATTATAACCAAGATTTTGACATAAATTTCACTTGTTTTGTGCAATTGATGTGGGCAGGACGACGCCATCTTGCTTTTTTAAAATAGGAACAAGGGTTTAACTTTAGAGCATTTGAGAGCTACTTACTCCCAAAATACAAAGGCATACATTATAACGTTGTTTATTGAGAAATAATTTTAAAAAATCGTGAAAAATTAATAATTCCAGTCATAAATTACTGTTTTCGGCCCTTTTAAGAGTTACTTAAACTCAAAAATATTGATGGTTGACAATCTAGAGGAAAGATGATATGGGTCTTTTACAGGGCAGCAACCATGGATAACATAACCCATGGTTTTGAGAAAGCTGGCTATGATTTATTTGCAAGCAAAGAATTCACTCATGAGCATGATACCAAGGGTGTTAGAAATGCCTACATAATGCCTCCTAGAACTAGTAAGTCTCTAATAAGTAAGAGTGTGCTAACACAAGTGACTAGAATATATAATCACTTACCTACCTGTAAATATAAAGTCAGAAAAAAGTATTAAATTCAAACAAATACTGTGTCGCCTACTAACTTCAGAAACTTTCTACAATGTACAAGATTTTTTGAATCATAAATTTTAATTTTTGGTGGATATGATGTTAGTGCTTGTTTTGCGTGTTAATTATAATTGACCTTACCATATCTTGACATGTTCCATACATACTATATTATGTAACACGGAATTTTGTTTTATGTGTGGTGGGTGCTTAGTTGCAGTGACTCCGTAAGCTGTATTACTTGTCTGGCTATCACTGCAACTCTTGCGGTGTAGTTTAGTGTGTGTAAGTTGTGTTTAAATGGCTTTGTGACATCATCATATCGCTTATTATGATGCCGCGCTGTTAATCACTTTGCTCCCAACAGCAAATGGCAAGTCGATCCGGAATTAAACTCTCTGAAAAAATGTCACTGTCCCTCCAGAGAATTGAACCCCGGCGCCTATCGTCCTCTCACAACAATAGTCAGCCGCCTAACCACTGCGGCCATCGACCCGTTAAATTCAATCTTTATTTTTTAGCTTTATTTCTAATCCAAATATTTGTACTAACAGTGATTTTGCTTCTGCAAAAGTTCTCAATGCTCATGATAAGGACAATTTGAATTAGGGTTAGTAATTTCAGACAAAAAAATCCAACATGAAAAAACTCTTGAAAGAAAAACCGAACAAAATTCCAAGATTTTTATTTTTGACATCTTTCCACTTTACCTAATAGACAAAAAGCCCAACCTTGTTTGTGAGGAAAAGCAAACGATTGCAACAAAAATCGTAACTAGTTCGCTATAACAACAACATTTAATTGAAAAGCAACCCGAGAAGTCAAAGGTCATTAATGAAAGATCTTCCACTTTTTTCTTCTTAACGGAGTTAGTGTATTTTTCATTGACGAAGAAAGCTGCTTTATAAAACCGTTCAATTTTGTGCCCCTCTCTCCTACACAAAAGAAATCCGACTCTTAAATACATATGTACATACAATTGTGACAGTTCTAACAGACTTTGGCAAACAAATACCGACGAAAGATTGAATATTTCAACACGACAGCGCTACTGTCCATATCTCTAATGAGCAAGGGATTAATTTCATTCTATAATATTAAATCTAAAATGATGCAACGGCTGAGCTGGCCATCTGGGCCGTATCTTATGGAAAGCCTCTGTACAGTATTGGTAGCAAAGATATGATTCAAAGCGATTAACGTCCGAATGTCGTTATGGTATGTATTATTCGAAACCAAGTATGCATGATGAGATTTCGAGTATCCGGAAATCCGGGTACCCGGAACAGGTTCTTATTGACACCACTAATCTCCATCATAAATTTGGCGTATAGCATACGTTCCATAGAAACAAAACTGACATTTGCGCACCCGTTGCATTGATGGTAACGATTGGTCATTGATTTGCATGTGTACATTAATACCTGACTGTATATCCAGTACAAATATACAAGCTCATGTATTTAATATATATATTTTCTGACCTTTATGTACTTATCTTTTAATTCCTGATTTATTTCCACTTGCAGGTCAATAAAACAATAAATAATTAAATACCAATTTATTCCATAACATATAATAATATGTTTTCATTAAATAACTTCTTCAGTGGAAGAAATTGACATTTACACATTTACACTAGTAGTAGTAGGCATTTAAACTATTTTTCAAACACCTCAGTAAATTTAAAAAAAGCGTAATTAACAATTTAGTAAATCAGGCTATTAAATTAGCTCACCCTGAATTTAGAAAAGAAAATTTAAGCAAAGTTAAAAAAATACTAGCAAAAAAAAGTTACCCTAAAGAGTTTTATAATAAATTAATCACAAAAAGAATAAATAAAATATATAACATAGGTACAAGATCAAATAATAACATATACCACACTATACCATATATAAACAATTTAAGCGACACAATAAAACACGAATTAATAAAATCAGACATTCACATAACTTTCATACCTGCCAACAATAGACACTTATTCACAAATTTAAAAATACCCATTAAACATGATAATCAAAGTAATGTCGTTTATAAATTAGATTGCAAAGATTGTAATAAATGTTATATCGGACAAACCAAAGAATATTTAAAGAAACGAATTTATAATGATCAATACACTAGGTTTGTTCGATTTGGCTTCGGCAGTAAACAATTTAACGCACGCTCATGCGCACTTGCAACGTTGCTGTTCGGTTTGATTTACGTTAATTTTATGCGGCGAGCAAGCTGTTCGATTAGAAATATCAAGTTTTGCAGTTTGACGCTAATACACTCTAGCGTCAAGAATTTTTAATCCACTCCATGAGCAGATTTTCGCTGTAAGAAAAGAGATAGGTAGCTCGGAAAAAAGAGTAGGATAAATAATCCTTTCACTAACCTTACATTTTCAAATATATGGTCCGTTGTTGTGTACTTGTGTACCGTATACCGTACCAAGTTAATTAACACCGTTTTTATTCAGGGCTGGTTAGGGCAATTTATCTGTATATGATGAGTCTGACGATTGTTATAAGTTGCATGAATTACGCGAATGAAGAACAAACTGGAAATGGTAATTATGCAAATATAATAATAATAATATAGATAATATAAAATAAATATATATTTATCTACCTAGATATGTATTAATTTTTATGTATAAGTCACTCTCCTCCAATCTTGTATTCGAAAACCACGTAGATTGTTACTGTTCATGCAATAACGCAAATGAAACGGTCTCTAAAACATGTTGGAGTCTATTGCAGCAGCGTTAAAACGTCGCGTTTACTCTGCAACTAGTGTTTAAAAACTAAACGCAACTTCAAAATATTTGTTGTTTGCTGTAAGACGCAAATGTCCAAATCGGACAAACCTACTGTTACACATATCATCACCGCTTAAACTGCTTTATCTAAGCACTCTAAAGATAGACAACATAATTTTGATTTTCAAAACACTAAAATTTTAAAAAAGGAAAATATTTATAAAAAAAGATTACTTTACGAAATGATATACATTAAACAAGATGAAAACGCGGTAAATTCTAGAACGGATATTGATAATTTAAGCGTTATTTATAATAATTTAATTCACGCCTGAATTTTATTAATTTTAAGCTCTTGACTAGGTTTTTTTGCCATGTTTTTCGCTAGTCCTTGAACAGAATTGTTAGAGCTTGACAAAAAATAGATTGATATACAAATAATTCAAACCATTTCAATTTTTATGGTTGTATTAAATCATTATATCCTTCATTATTACTTGTGAATATAATTAAAATTCGATATATCAATGAATTCTTCGTTTGTTAGATAATTTTGTTGATAGGCATGGCAATTTATATTTATATTATTAGTAATTTGACACATATTAAATGTCAATTTCTTCCACTGAAGAAGTTATTTAACGAACATATTATTATATGTTATGGAATAAATTGGTATTTAATTATTTATTGTTTTATTGACCTACAAGTGGAAATAAATCAGGAATTAAAAGATAAGCTCTTGTATAGAAGAGCGAGGGTCTTGAAATTGCAGCGTTGCATTGTAATTGGTATACCAATTCTTAACACAAATTCTTTCAAAAAGTTTTCTATAATTTATGTTTTATAGGTCTCAAAACTAAGCCAATTTAGTTTTGCTTATTTTGATTTTAAAATTGAAGAGCTAAGAATTGATACACCTGTTATATGAATTTATTAACGTGAAATGTCAAGAACTATTAATATATTGTCAACTAAAAGTCAACCATGTTTTTCTAGAAAATGCAGAATAGAAATTTAGACAGAGCGGTTCCCATTTAAGTGTTATATCATGTAAGAATGTTCTATATAGTATATACTTATCTTACAAGTATTACTCTATTGATTTTCTTACTTTATATTCAATTTTTTTAGAAATATTTAATATTTTCTAAAAACTTGCTTCGATTTAGAACTTTCTACACACCAACCAGACTTACCACAAAGAAATATATTATAAGTTGAGATCTACTAACAATTCGTAGATCTCAACTTATAAAATATTTCGTTGTGGTAAATCTGGTTGGTGTGTATAAAGTTCTAAATCAAAGCAAGCTTTTAGAAAATATTAAATATTTCTAAGAAAATTGAATATAAAGTAAGAAAATTGATAAATAAATAAATTCCGAACAATATACGTTAGCTCTCTAGGAAACCTATAAGATGAATATAAACCCATAACTCTGGAACGACATGCCCTTAAAAATGCCTCTAAAAATTCATATCTTCCATTCCAGATAAAAAAATGAAGTAACTCATGGAGTCTGACGAAAAAGCTCATTTTTGAACATACGTCTGTTAGATATGCGTTTTTGTAATCGGTCGATTAACTTCCAAACCACGTACAAAATATAATAAAAATCCTTGTTGATTAGAGTGTAATTAGTATTTCAAGAATGACTTTTACAATTACTTTTCCTCGGAATTAACTGTGAAAATTAATTTGAATAGTATTAGTTGATAAATTAAATTAACTGAATTATAAAACGTGTTCACCGAAGCATTTCCTCAGCTCTTTAATAGATATGTATGCCATGTTTAATAACGCAGTTCTATTAATCGAAAAACAAGGTGTGCCACTCCGTATGTAATCTACGTATATACATATTATATATTATGTACGAACTAGGGTGGTAGATATTGCCTTCGGGGATGAATGGAAAACGCGTCTGTCACGAGCAATCTAATCCGCTATCAACGCACTAACGCACCCTAAAATTTCTAATAAAGCAGTGTTTATTGAGAATCGATACTGCGTGCTGATGCTACTGTTAGGTAGACTGGAGATTTTGTAAGCGGGTTTTAGATATTTTGTATTTTCCTTCCGGGTTTATTGACTGAACATGCATAAATAAAGTTATTACATTCCTAGGTAGTACATTAAAATATATTTAACTAGAAATGTATCGAATGGTTTATTGTATGTAAGAAAAAAAAACAATATTTTTCCATTACGGCCCAAAATGTTCGAATAGTAAATTGTGAACCTTTATAAAAAAGTGTGGTAAGCAGTGTGAAACTGACTCACGATCCACTCTTTTGACTCCTGAAAACAGGAAGAACACAACATATATCTTTATATGCAAAACAACACAAAACTTTAGCAAAATTTGACATTTTGAAAGTGTAGTAGCCAACGTCATTCACATAAATATTATTAGTAAGAATTAAACTGTGGCATGTAGTTTAATTCTTAGGAGAAAGCTGTCACGTATTAATGATATATACCTTCAATCTGATATTTTGGGAAGAGGCAATGTTTTGTTTCAACAGTACCTATTATTCATTATTATTCATTCGATATTTGCATTGACTAAACGAAACGCATACGTTATCCGATAAAACGTAATTTTTGAGGAATTGAAAGTTGAAAAATCTAGTTACCCGGGCAAAACAAATTGTTGTTTATTAAATAGTACATTATATTATCTGTCAATTACAGTTTAGTTTGCGCAATTCGCTTGAATAGTGTCTGAAAAATAGTCCATAGAATAAGCTTCTGTTATCGGGAAAATGGAATTATCACGAGCAAACTATCGGATAATGATTTACTATGATTTCAAGAAAGGCTTGAGCGCGTATGAGTGTGAGGAAAGTTTAAAATTGGCATTTAGGGATCTCGCACTATCATTGGCTACTGTTTATAGATGGTATAAAGAATTTGAACATTGTTGCAAGCCGGTGATACACAGAAAAGAAGCTGGCCCTCCTTTAACTCCCATTAACCCCGAAAACATTGCTGTAGTCAAGAAGATGGTGGAAGAGAACAACCGCATCACCTATGTAATGATAAAGTCCAATGTGAAGATTGGTTCGTTGCAAGCGAGATCAATATTGCACGAACATTTACATTTGAAAAAAGTTGTAACTCGGTTTGTACCCCATCATCTGACAAATTTACAAAAAGCAGAACGTGTTAGAATTTGCCAACAAACTTTAAATATGTTGAATGCTGAAGGCCATCAAATTATTTCTAAAATTGTAACTGGCGATGAAACGTACATACCGTTGTTTGATGTTCCCACTCGCCAAGAAAGCCGAATCTGGATCCATGAAGATGAGGAAACCTACGCCTCGACTCCCCTCCCTCATATAGCGGGGACAGCTGTTCAGTATTTAGCGGAAAACAAAATCAAAGTTATAGAACATTCTTCTTACTCACCGGCTTTGGTAATGTGTGACTTCTGGCTATTGTTTGAGCTCAAAAAACATTTGAGAGGGAAAAGGTTCCAGTCAGAAGAAGAGATTGACATCGCTGTTATGTATTTTTTGATAGTATCCCTAAAGACAGCTGCTTGAACGCTTTTAAACTATGGAAGGAGATAATGGTTAAGTGCATTATTGTAAATAGAAAACACTACATACACATACAACACATTTAAAATGAAAATTCTAAAAATGTGTATGAATATTTCAATTCTCAATAATTGTCGCTTGTCCCTCGTACTAAATAAATTCAAAGAATTTTATCGTAAACTTTCTTAAAAGCATACTTTTGTCTCCAGTTTTGTTTCTTATAACTCTATGTAGGTACCGAACAGTGTTAAAATTGTTCGTACGAGTATTAGGACAACGAAATATTTCAAATAATTTTAGTGGAGGTACTTGTGCAGGTTTAAATTTGGCAAAATAAATTTTCACAGAAGAAAAGAAACTGAACCTATGACAAATGACATTCAATATTTTTTTGAGATAACGAAGAAAGTTGATTTTCTACTTTTACCACTAGCGTCTTTACTTGGGCTTAAAGAAAAACATTAACACACGTTATTAAGGCCACTTCCAATTTTCTATTTACTACTTGAAAATTTCGATTCCTTTTAATCAGCAGCAAACTTCTTCTAGTTTATGGGAGTCATATCTAGGTTCTGGGACTGTTTTTTTTTATTTTAGCACAAAACGAAGAAAAAAACCAACAAAAAATTACAGTAAATGTTCAAATAACTTGTTGAAAATGATCAATAATGCATACTTCCTGGCCTTTTTTGGCGTTATGAACTGCTCTTTATATAGTTCTTTTAGCAATTACAGCGTAAGCATTCGCTGTGAAGTTGATCTCAAAGTTCTTCCGTGTTTTGTGGAGCATCATCTCCATAAATATAATTTTTAACGATTGCTCATAAAAAGTAACTTACAGGACTTAAGTCAGGAGGTCTTGGCAAGCTATTCCTCAATTAATGTTTTTTTTTCATACATAACCGATTGTATGGGAGGATTGCCCAAAATATCTATAGAAACCTTTAATCCAAAATGATGTTGTGGTCTCCTTGTTGTATTTCGACTGGGACTCTGTACTGCCCAGTACTACTACTACGTATTTTTGTTGAATATTCCAGCCTTTATAATTCAGAAGATTTTATTTAAAGAATCTTAATCTTATACCGATTATTTGTCTTCTGTCTTGGATCAAGGTGGCCAGGTTGATGTTATCTTGACAGACTTTAAAAAAGCTGTCGATAAAGTCAACCACACTTTATTGATTTCTAAATTAGTTCAAATAGGTTGCCATGGAAACCTTCTCCGATGGATTACTTCTTATATTAGAAATAGGTCACAGGCTGTTGCTATTAATGGACTTAGATCTGACTATATAAACGTGACCTCCGGTGTGCCCCAGGGTTCCCATCTCGGTCCGCTCCTTTTTAATTTATACATAAATGACATTGGTGGGGTTTTCAGCTCTTGCAGGTTTTTGTTGTATGCTGATGATTTAAAAATTTTTAATAGTATTGGTAGTATTAATGACAGTTTACAGTTACTACTACAGTAATTGCAGATCTATTGATAATATATAAAATTGTTCATAATCATTTTGAGTGTGACTTGCTCTCCAAAATGAGTTTTAGTGTCTGAGACTGGAGGCTAGATCCTCCGCGACATTCCAACTAATAACTCAAAGAACCAACATGGGTATAAACTCACCGTTTTATCGAATGTGTAATAACTACAATAGTTTCGCGAGTAGTTTAGATATTTTTAACTTGTCGCTGTCTGCATTCAGGAGTTCAGTGATCGGTCTTTTTCATGGATAGACTTTTCTGTTTTGTTTTTTTTTTCTCTTTTTTTTCTAGTTTAAGGTACTTATACTGTTAATCCTACCACACTTTTATTTTACTTACTGCTATCGCTTTTGTTAGTAATATAATTTTTTTTTTTTTACTTTTACTTTTTCTTAAGTTAGTTCGACTTTGGCTGATGTTTTGTCTTTTTTGTATTGTATTTATTCATGTATTACGTGGAAATTTTTTTGGGGCTACGACCCTGTCAATTTCCCGAATATTAAATAAAATAAAAAAAATAAAAATTAATCATCTCCTGATCTCCTCATTAACCAATTGCTATACTCCAGTCGTCTTAAATTATTACCTCGCGGTAAACTGTGGTTATAATGTAAAATTCTCCGTACTTCAGCATGTGGTACAACTAATTCTGAGGCTAGTTTGCATCTAGATGTTGATGCAGTATTATTTATCTAAAATTCGCTCCATCAATTCGATTTCCTCTTCAAGGCCAAGTAAAAGTACTATAACAGTATAAAATTACCTCGAATGTCATTTCTCGTAGGATGATTCTCTTCGTGTTGAGAGATACTCGCCCGCGAGTGTATGTATATGCCAAAATAGTAATAATACAGCTACGGTAAGGGAAACTTTTCATATTGGAATGCACTGTACTCACCTGTATTTGCAAAATTATGTCTACGAACCAATTTGTGAATAGTTTGAATAATTGTTGACTCGATAAGTACAATTCTAGGTGAAAGCTACTTTCATTTGTATTATATATTTGTTCCGTCCATAATATTCTATACATTGTTTTACTTGATGGACGAAATTATGTTGGATCTTCTTCTGTAATTTTCCTATAATGCTATAATGCAAATTTTTTCCCAAACGCCAATTATTTAAACATATTTTTATTGCATTTTTTTATTGCATTATTGTATTTACATACGCCAAGAAAATAATACACTTCGGTGTCAAAAATTCCTATAATGCTCTCATATGATCAACTTTTGAAATGCGGATCCCAAAAGATTTCAACATTTTGGGCAGGCTGAAGCTATCCCTAATACTTAAATCAAACCTAGGATTGGCTAAGAATATTGAGATGAAGAGGTACTAATAGAAATGGGTACCTAATCACTATAGATCGCTGGGTCATCGTTGAGAAAAGGTATATTGCAATGAAGTACATAGGTATAACAAAACTCTGCTTTTAGCAGTTCGGTAACAAGTGAAATGCTCTAATTATTTGTACGTACATACCTAATATGAATACGTATTGCGAATAGCCTTTAATACCTGCGTAATATTTTCCAATTATCAGAGAACAACCCTATAGATGGTAATCTGTTGCCATTTCGCAGAGCAGAAAAATACAGTAAACGTGTTTAAAAGCACTGATGAGAGTCATTCGAGGTAACGACAATTCGTTAGTTGTGTCATTTCGCTGTTATCAGCGAAACGCCAATTGTACAAATTTCGTCCGATTATTCGCGCAATAGAAATGTAATCTCGTTTAAATGCCGTCGAATCCAATTACTTCCACGAACTGGCTACTACATACGAGCAACGGCAAAACACTATTCGTTAAATACTACTTCGGAATTACGGCGGAAGCTTGTTTATATTCCCTCTGTCGCTGCAACGTCGATTACTGATCTATTCATACAAGCTAAATGATCAATAAACGAATGATGACTATATGTGCATGATAATTTACACGTGCATACATGTAAACGTAGAAAGTATGTAGATGTGCATACGTATTAATGTTAACTGGATGCGTGTATTTAGACAAAGATTCTTTTTTTAGTTCGGGTAGCGAGATATAGAGCTGTATTGGTTTTGCCAAAAATCGAAAGACGCACGCACTGTATTTCGAAAACGGCAAGAGGTAGAGTAATTCGGGTTACGTCATTATAATTGTTAGGAAAAAGAGCTCTTCTCTCCCATAGATCCCAAGAGAATTCTCGAAAACGTTCGAAAATTGATCACCAGCAGGTTGTAGTTTATTAAGTGTTTGGATATGGTCCGAATGAACTTTATTGTTTAAATAATCGAACAGGAAATGATTGAAACGGGTTAAGTATGATAGAAAAATTCAACAGTCTCTACTTATCAATTTGTCCCCAAACAACTATTGTAGATAACCTCATATGTTCTGTTCAGTATGAACTGTACCATCCTATTGAAAATAACCATTTGGCAACTCAGCATCATGAAGTTGTTCAATAAAAATGATTTAAAAACAGATTTGAATAAATATTCTATCAATGTTTTGATGGAAGAAAATAGCACCGATGGTTCTTCTTCTTAACATTGCTAACAATACACCAATATTCTAGTGATGTAACAAATGTATGAAAACGAAACGATTTTCTCCAGACAAAATTCTGTTCTTCTGCGAATTCGCTGTCAATTTGCTGAACTGAAACCATGTTTCGTCGCTAAAGTAATATCCAAGATATCATCACTGTTTAAGAATTTATTAAATTATTCAAAGTACTGGGTATGACGAATGAAATCCGAAAGTAACCATTTATGAGTCACAGCTATTTTTATAGATTTAATAGATATTTTGTGTGGATGTCAAATTTTCTGTAATAGCATTTACGGAACATTGGTTAAAACGTTGCATCTGAACTTTATATCAATTACAAACTTTCAATTAACTTCAATTTTTCTGAGATCCACTTCTATTCATGATTGCTCTTGCATATTTACTCAAAAAGCTGTAGAAGCCCAAGAGATACTACACCTAAAGGAAAAAAGTAAAGAGTCAGTTATTGAATGTTCTGCTGTAATTCGTCCTAAACTAAAATTTATTATATTAAATATATACAGACCACCATCTGGTGATTTTTATACTTTTTTTAAATAGAATGGAGGAAATGGAGTTTTCCATACAACCAAATATGAATAACCACTCCATAATAGTGTATGGCGATGTTAATCTTAACCTCCTGAATAAGAACGACAAAGTAAAAACTTTCTTAAACTTGGTAAAATCATTTGGAATATACCAAACAATAACAGAACCGACCAGAGTATGCGAAACTGGAGCAACACTTATCGATAACATTCTAATAAAATCTTCTCTAAGCTTCAGTAGCACCATAAACAAAACTTCCTTATCAGATCATTACGGTCAAGAAAGCTGGTTTGCTACTTCAGTAGAACAATCAAGAACAGAGATACTGCGAGAGAGATCGTGATATTGACACAATAAGGAGTGAACTACAACAAATCACCTGGGACAACGTCCCTCAAGAACACCCAAACTTATTCTGTTACTTCTTAATCAGTACAATAGTAAGAATTTATGAAACCACATGTCCAGAGAAAATAAGAGAACGAGGTACCACAGTGAAGTTGGTTAACTGAAGAAATTAAAAACAAGTGTCGCGTAGAACGACAGCTGTATGAAGAAATGCTAAACAAGAAAATTACAAAAGAGTTTTATAAGATGTACTGCAAACACTTAAACACTGTCATAGATAAATCAAGAAAGGATGCTAATACACATTATATTTTACAATCTAAGAACAAAATTAAAGCAACGTGGCAATTGGTTAACATGATAACGAACAAGAATAAAAAGAAACAAACGGATATTACTCAGCACTGTAAATATCACAAAAACACGGGAAAAGAGATATCAGATAAATTTAATTCACACTATGTAACATCTAATAAATCAACTACAAAGCACAGTGGTCAAGTTTCCACAGAATACATTCAGACCAACGAAAAATCCATGTTTCTGTATGATGTTGAACCCACAGAAATACGAAATATAATAAAGGGATACTCCAGCTACGGGTCCCGATAGAATTCCTACAAAACTAATAAAAAACTGTGCAGACATACTATGTGACCCATTAACAACGTTGATTAATCTATCCTTTAGAACTGGAACTTTTCCGAAACATCTTAAGCTGTCAATAATAAAACCTATCCCTAAAAAATCAGAAGATTACAACATAGAAAACTATAGACCTATTGCATTGATCTCGATTATAGCTAAAATTGTCGAAAAAGCACTTCTAAAGAGGTTCATGAAGTTTGCAGAATCGTGCAGTTTAATAACGAATTTACAAAATGCGTATGTCAAAGGTAGATCAACTATAAGAGCAATATACCTGTTGATAAAATAATGGAACTAATCTCGGACAAAAAGAGTACCGCGGGTGTGTTCTTGGATCTGTCGAAACCTTTTGATAGTGTTGACCATTCGATCTTGTTAAAGAAATTAGAACTAATGGGTTTCCGAGGAATTGTGCTCAGCTTACTAGAATCATATTTGACAGGACACAAACAATGTGTACAAGTTAATATAAACGGTGATACCATACAATCCGATTGGCTAGACATGAAAAGAGGTGTACCCCAGGGTTCTATACTGGGTGCTTTCCTATTCACATTGTACACAAACGACTTACTGGAAATAACTAATCACTTTTTGAATATGTATGCTGATGATACATCGGTGATTACTACGGAACGAACCAACACTCTGGAAGATGAAATTATCAATGTTATTACCACCATGAATACTGGTTCGAAGAAAATAATTTGTCGTTAAACGTCAATAAAGCTAATATAATAAAATTCTCCAAACAAGAGTTAACATCAGTAAATACGGTAAAATTCCTAGGTGTATACCTAGACGGCACTCTAAATTGGAAAGAACACGTAAATATGCGCACGAAAAAATTATCGGGAATGGTATATGCACTTAGAACGATATCCTCTGACGTTCACACAGAAGCAGCGCTCGCAGCATATCATGCCTATGTATCAGCTAGGTTGCGCTATGGAATTATTTTATGGGGTAATTCTGTTGAAGTAGACATAATTCTCAGACTACAAAAAGTATGTTTAAGAGGGATCTTCAAACTAGAGAGAACTAGAGAAACATGTAGGGACATATTTAAAAAATATAACATACTTACCGTACCTGGACTATACATCTACGAATGTGCGCGTTTTGCAAAACAACATTATACTGAATTATTAGTGCAACACGAGACTAATCATAATTATAATACTCGCGACTGCAAGAGATCTGTTCTACGTGTACCTCAAATAATGTACGCGCAGATACATAAAGGTGTAGTGACACAGGTCCTGAAGATTTTCAACAGCATTCCCATGGACATGAAGAATGAAACAAAAGACATTTAAATAAAAAAAAAAGAACTGTTAGTTAGAAACTGTCTTTATAAAGTATTGGATTGCTTCTTATTATTGTTATAACATGTACAAAATATTCATTGATTCTTAAACTCTCCATCTGTGTAGTTATATACAGCACTTGGACAGGTGCCAAGTGATAAATTTGTTTGTTCTGATAAAAAAAAGATTTTTTAGGACATATCCATTTTTCGATTAGTATAAAATATTTAATATATTCTGCCTTTTTAAATTGGTAAATGACAATAAAGAATAACGGATTTGATAGATGATCTAGCAAAGCAACACAAAGTAGATTCCTTTTTTATAATTTAAAATTTAGTTTAGAGTTTCTTCTTTATCGTAGACTAATTATTGTAAAGTTGGTAGAATGAATAGGTATATGTATGTATGTACATCCACACTAAAATAATTTTGAATTCATAAATGATCGTATAAGTTCCGATAAGTGTTCGATTCTAATATATTCACGATAGCTATACAAAACCCCAGGCATAATGTCGCGCCGTTGCCAAAAGCTATAAAACAATTTCGACGAAAGCTCGCGTTCAAAGTTGAGTCACGTCTCTCGGTGACATGTATAAAATTGAGCCGCTAGAATACGGCATGCGAAATGAACGCAAAATGTACCGTCCCCTCAAGATGAAGGCGGTTCATTTCCACCCCTGTTCGAGTATACGAGCCGTGAGGGTCGTATTGTGCAATTTATATAACGATATAACGGAGCCGTATAATGTACACGTACTATACTGCTGCCTAACGACGAAAGAGGAATATTGAAGCGAGAACAGGGTAGAACGTATACATCGCACGGTATTGAAATAGGAATGCCATTGTGTTCACGTATAGTTACAATTATACTTTTAAGGGAGTTATATTACATACGGCGTTTCCTTTTCGAGATTCTTTTCTAATATTGTTAACAGATGTTTATTAAAGGTAGAAAAATATTAATATGATACGGTGGACGAATATATCAAATCTCCTACAATTTTGAATACCAGTAAACATGGGCATATAAAAATTTTTAGTTGTATTATATTATAATTTGTTAGGCTCGTGGCTTCGTCCTCCCGCGCTTAAAACAATACTTTTACTCTATAGTTTTTTGTCGAAAATTAAAATTATGCTTGACAAAATGAGTTTAGTCGTGATTACAAAAAGAAATAAAGGTGTCTCACCACCACCTCTTCTACTGAACAGATTCTAGACCATTTAGATAAATTTTGACGACAAAAACAGTAAATTAAAATATGTTTGTCCTGAAGATTCTAAAATACACTTCAGTGACGACTGCTTCGATCACCCTGTATAAGGAAAATATTTTTAAAGCGTAGTCAATGTAGCCCGCAATCAAATTACAAAAAGATTTTTCCAAATTCCTCACCGTTTAATTAATCGCTCACCCCATCTTGGTTGTACCATCCTGTATAAGTAACTCAAAGAAGAAATAAATCTAGAAAATACATTATTTAACATAAAACTAAAGTGGAATGTTAGTAAAATATTAGAGGTCACATGAATAAAGCCAAAGTTCGTTAGGAGCAGTGATTTCAATACATTTGGCAAAAAATGACATTTTTTTGCTTACTGTCATAAAAAGGCTTTAATAAATAGTGACCATAAATGAAGTTGTTTTTGCATGGTAGAAGAATTGATAGTAATAATTAGTTGCAATGAAATCAGTATATTACACCGCCACATTGTGTCTGGGCGTTCTAGTCATTTACTCTAGTCGTTAAGGATTCTACTCATCATTTTTATGTATATACAATTAATTTATGCATCATCATCTATTTATTCTTGGTAAGCATTCTAAAAATTTAAATTTTTTGCCAAAAACCCTTGTAAGGACTATATAATCTACAAAATCCGATCGTGCAACCCCCTTAACGGTCCCACCTTTGTTTAATGAGACTAATGGGATTATGAGCTTGAACTGATTAGTTTCTTAATTTACAGCTTAAATCCAAACGCTTCTGTGTTTAATTACTTAGGTTACGGCGATTTACAAGATTATTAGGCTAAAGCGTTAAGGCGTTAACGGTTTTTCGAGGTTATGCCAAAATCCTGAAATACTGGGACTTCTTTGAGCCCGGATTTAGATTCATGATATTACCCTCTCCCCCTCCCCTCCCCCCACACTAAAATTTTTTTTTTTGCGTGTGGCTGTGTTATCATTCCATTTTAGTACATATATTATTTTTGCTCGTTTGAATCTGTAACACTGGTACAAATAGTTGTATTTACTTAATACGGTTTCTATCTTTTTTATATCTATTCAGAATTTGTCCATCGCCCACAAATTTTATAATATTATTTCGAAATATTATAAAACATATGTGATAGATTTGGCTTTTACTTGTCATTAGTTATAAAATTCCAAGAGTTTGCTTAAATTATCCTGACAACTTTTGTAATAGGTACTTGTGGTAACAATCAAGTCCCAAAAGGCGAAATCTCATTCCATTAATGAAAAAGTGTTGTGAACTTTATTTTGGATATAAAGTGAGCGACCAAACTGAAGCTTAGGCGGCATATATCTATTTTTTATCGCATTCTAGACTTATCACTGCATGAAAAAATGGCATAAGCCCACATATTATTTGCTAACCCTATGATTTAGAGGGAGCCCAAAGATCACTCCTCTGACTTTTATATCTGCTCGATAAACATTAAAGGGATTATGTCCAACTCAAAACATACAGTGGTGTTTCTAACTTTCAATCTGTAGAGAAAAACTAAAAAATCGAAAAAATAATTAATAGAATGCGGTCTGTGTTTCGGTATTCAATGAATAAGCTTCGTTTGATTAATGTAATGATTGGCGAAATATCGTGGATAAAATGAGGCTTATTTATTCAATACCGACCTATAGAACACATCCCCAAAACTACTTCGAATTTTTCTTGTTTCCCCTGTATTAATTATTATATCTGTCAATGTAACAAAAATTGTTGTCTTAGGAACACACAATCTAATCGAAATTACAACCTTTACTAGTATTAATTGACCAGTATGCACATCACTTCTTACCAAATTTAAATAGTTTATTTGGTTAATTTACACAATGAGAAAATTGTAAATTTAACACATTTCTGTGTAGACCTAAGTGCACAAATTAATGTGCCAATTTTGCGTAAACTGTATACATTTTTTCTACTGTGCGCCAAAGCTTCCAAAACATATGCTGAAAAGAGCTTGAATTCTGGCAAGGAAAAAAAATAAACAGGTTCTGGTAATTTAACTTTTCGATCAAGTTGTTCATCTGACCCTCATTTATTGACCCAATGAGATCTTACTGATCTCATTCGAGATTTAAAGTTATCCAAAAGACAGTCCGAAATTCTTAATTGTGGACTAAAAGAGAAGAGTCTTCTTCAAAAGAATATAAAAATGTATATTTATCGTAATCGTTATTTTCAATCTAAAGATTATTTTTCTTAAAAAAGTGGTGTAGTGTTTCTTAATAATACACTGAACGAAAAATGAACACAAATATAATTAAAAAGTACATTAATTCAATAATTTTTTTATCAAAATTCGTCCAACGAACCCAGTTATCAATACAAGGTATATGCGTTTATTGTATTAATAATTGCAAACAATCAATACTTTAATAATTTTAATAAACACATTTATTAAAAGAATTAACTTGTTATAAGTACTGAAAGAAATAGCAACTAATAAAATATTTTATTAAATTAATAACCTGCTGCATTATATTAACCCACTAATTTATAATTTCTTGTTTGAGTAAGTAATAAACGTCATTTTATTAATATGATAAACTGATTTATTAAGCAGTATGACTAATAAATAAGGTTGTTCAATATAATAAATAAATTTATCCACACTATAATTTTTGTTGTTGTATTAATGAACTCAACTCAATATATAAATGATGTTTATTAATTTTGTTTTTTCAGTGTACTTATTCACTTATGTTGTTTCATATTGAACATAATCCTCTAGAATGGGGCTCGTTCATCGACTCATCAGTGATTCAGTTAGTTTAAAAGCTGTGTCGCTGCATATGATAATAAATTCCCATCCTAACTTGTACCAGTTTGCTATAATTCTTATTATAAATATATACCGGTTGATTTTAGACATAGGATAAATAACGGCGAGAAGGGGCAAGGGGTACGAAAATTCGCTAAGAAGTGGAGACGCATGCGAGTTTCTCTGTCACAGTCTAGTCTCGTCTAGTCTACAGCGCTGTGATAGACTCATACGCGACCCCACTACTTAGCGAACTTTCGTACCCCTTGCCCCTTCCCGCCGTTATTTATCCTATGTCTGAAATCAAGCGTTATACGAGTATAATAAAAGAAACATACAAAACCTTTTAATTTCTAATGGAAAAGTTTCTGTATGTAGTGTATGAATGGAATATTTGTGGTGATTTTAAAGCTTATTGCACGTATTCTTGGTCATCAGCTTGGCTATGCAAAATGCTATGCTAAGTGAGATAGTAGCAAGGATAGAAAAACCACTACATTAGAAAAGAATGGCTTAAACGCTAATCGTTCATCCTTGAACAAATGCGAAATATGACGTATTGTCTAATCCTAGAAATATGTATCTACCTGCTCTTTTGCCAAAATATGATTTTGGTGTAGAGTTTAAACAATAGAAGTACCCCACCCACAAAACAGCATACACTCAATACAAAACGGCTTTATGCTTTAGTGTTTTCAGAGTGAATTACCGTTTACAACATATTTCAGGAGTACATATATAAATAACCGCCTGAGGTACATACATACATACATAAGTGCCAAAGTTTGTAACCTACTGTGATTGTTCGTCCGCGCGCATATAACATATTCGCAGAATTTCATTCAAAATATCAAACTCTCACTGTATCTATTAATAAATTGGTGAATACGAATATTGTAGTTTAAACGTTCGCTTGGCGTTTTTAAACTTATTTTAATTTATTATTAATCCGATTAGAGTCCATTTTATATAACAACTAGAACTAAATGTAGAATTATCGATTCTACCTTGTGAAGTATTTTTATAAATACAGATGAGCGACGAATCTGATGAAATATGTCATTAGAAGAACACAGACAATAGCTTTGCTTTCCATCTCGCCAGCTAGATATGGATGGGTGGAATTGTTATTTTATCCCCATCTCTGTAGAAGTTGAGCTCGCGAACCCTTCAACCACTTGACTACATGAAGGACCACTCCAAACGTGCCGATCATTTGTTTGACAAATGCAACGGTTTGACTTTTAATAACTCCTCGAATGACGTCGACCATGTTGGAGATTTCAATCTGAACAATGCATCACGCTGATATGTACAGACTGTTCTGCATAACGGTTCCGACATGAAGATCTCGTTTAGCATAACAGATACGAAGGTAACTTACTTACATGATTTATTTTTGGATTACTAAACTCTTGAATACCTGTGCAAAAATTTACATATCTTGCGACATATAACGAAAAAATATATTTATACAACTAACTTCTAATTTAATGTTCCTTATGAAGCTAAGAAGCAGTATGTATCAGCTGTATCGAGACTACGATACATTTTAACAAATAATTTTCCTAAAGGTAAGTTTTGATAACAATAGAAACAAAATAGTTCATATTTATATTTTGAACGCAACATAAATATTCACACCGTAGTTTAATATTTAGTCTGACCGCCTTTTGCTGCTATGACAGCATGGGATCTCTGGGGCATTGACTCCACAAACTTCTTAGTATATATTCAGGTAGAATTTTATGCCATTCGCTACTAACAATTTCTTTCAAATTTGAATTACTCGGTTTTTGCTTAGCAAAACTTTTTTTTCCAAATAAGTCCACAAGTCAGTTGGTGATCAATTTGACCGTGTGCTTCGGATCTCCGTCCTGCTGAAATGTATACAAATCGTTGAGATCCACCATATATTTTTATACATTTCTTTATTAATTATGCCGTTAATGAAACTTAATTTTCCAACTCCACTCTATGACATACACCCACATCAACAGTTTTTCTACATTTTCATAAATAAAAAAACTTATTAATTAGAACATTAAAGGACTAAATTGTTTATTTTAATTAGGGGTGAATCTTATCTCCACCATATTTTACATTAGGACGCAAACATTCCGTCTTATATCGTTGCCTTGGCTTTCTCCAGGAACTTATGACTGCATCAGAACCGAATAACATAATTTTGGTTTCATCAGACCAAATTATCTGCTTCCACTGTTCTACGCGCCCACTGAAGTCTTCTTTTTTTGTGCTTTTGCGATGTAAAAGGCTTTCTAAGCGCAATAAATTGCGCCTTAAATCTAGTGTCTTTTATACGTCAGCGGACGGTTTGGCTTGAAATTTCAAATAAGGTACAGTCCTCGCCAGAGAAAACGGGACACGTCTTATTGCGATTTTGGCTAAATTTTAGTTGTGTAATTAAGTATTTTCCTAAAACAATGAATGAGTAAATTTTCTTTGCCATTACATATGTCATTAATGTCAAATTTTTTCAATGCATAGTTTTTATTTACGTTGAAAATATTAATATGCCTCACGTTAATAAAGTATGTAAAGCAAGAATTTGCACTAAAATAGAAGAAAGATGGTCGATGAGAAGTGTAGCAGATGAATTTGGAATAGGTAAGAGTACAGTAAGCAGAATATATAGGAAATGGAGAGAAGAAAGCAGTCTTTCGAGATCCGTCGGCACAGGAGCAAGAAAAATATCTGATGTATACCAAGATGAAGCCTTAGTTGCACATATACATAGAAACAAATATATAAATAAAATTAAAAGGAATCCTCGATTTTCTGTCAACGTTTGGGGATGGTTATCATCGCGATGTCTCGGAGTTGCGCACCATATTCGAAATCGCCTTAACAGTGAAGAATATATAAATATTCTTAATAATGTGATGATCCCAACCGTCACACAATCTTATCCTGATAGGAATTTCATGTTTTTGCAAGACAATGTCCTGTTCATACCTCCGCAGCAACGAAAGAGTGGTTTAATACAAATAACGTGGCCTGTATGGATTTTCCTAGTTATAGTGGAGATTTAGATGTGATAGAAAACGTATGGGGTTTAATGGCAAGACGTATTAATGAACAAAATCTTCAGGTGCATAACAATGAGCAATTATTTCACATAGTAAAAACAGCCTGTAAGAAATACCTGAAAATTACGTCATTAATTTAATAAGATCAATGCCTGAAAGAATTAATGCTGTGATAGAGGCTGAAGGTGCTCTTACAAAATATTAATCTTAATAATAGATTTAAGTTATTACAATGTTCACTAAAGGTCTTTTTTACTTTTGGTTGTTTAAATAAAAAATATTACTTAAAGAATGTGAGCCCATTATAAATTGGTTGAAGTTTGAATACTGTCAAATTGACAAATAACATTTTTCATCTATTACTAATTTCAAACGGGTCGATGGCCGCAGTGGTTAGGCGGCTGACTATTGTTGTGAGAGAACGATAGGTGCCGGGGTTCAATTCTCTGGAGGGACGGTGACATTTTTTCAGAGAGTTTAATCCCGGATCGACTTGCCATTCGCTGTTGGGAGCAAAGTGATTAACAGCGCGGCATCATAAAAGGCGATATGATGCTGTCACAAAGCCATTTAAACACAACTTACACACACTAAAACTACACCGCAAGAGTTGCAGTGATAGCCAGACAAGTAATACAGCTTACGGAGTCACTGCAACTAAGCACCCACCACACATTAAAAAAAAAAAAAAAAAAATCATATCAATAGCTGTAATTTTGACTTACAATAGTTAAAAAAAGTGTCCCGTTTTCTCTGGCGAGGACTGTATTTATGTCAGCTGCTATTTTTGGAGCAGGCATTCGACTAGTTTTTTGCAATTCTCTAACATCATCGAGTCTAATCTTCCTGTAGTTTCCTCCTTTCGTCCTCTGCCACTTATATTTTGAATTGTATGTGTTTTTGCACAATGCTTGCCACAATATTTTGGTTCACAACAAGGTTTCGACTAATTTTTTTGTACCCAAAACCTTTCTCATGTAATTCCATAATTTTCTTTCTTAAACCAATGCCCAACTCTTTGTTTTTTGCCATTCTGATGCGGTAGTGGTTTTACAACGATTAACTTGAACTTGATTGATGACTTTTGCTTCATTTTTACTTTTCTATGTTCCACATTTCTTCTTAATATTATATGAAGAGAGCTGGGGTATGAATAATTTTGTTAGATAATGTATATGCGTATTTCGTGTACATTGTCCACATCAATGTTTTAAAAAATTATTCATCATATTGAAATGGATTAAATTATGAAAAGTTGATTTTGCGAATTTTCTATTATTTAATCTCTTCACTTTTCTAGTGGCCTTGTATCTTTAAAATTAAATTTGAATTTGTATTATCTATAAAGTTTTGAGAAAAAGCTGTAAAAAAATAATGATTGTTAAGTTTTCCTGTATAGCAAATTATCTTTATTTCTTTTTTTTTTAATTTTTTTGTTGCCTTTACATAGTGTAAAAAGCAAGTTACTGAAAACTTTCAAAATTAATTTCTTTGTTCATATTCAAACACATGAACATGGTAATTTGCTGCCAATTTTTAGTTCAATGTGAACTTGATAGAAGTGTATTGTTGTACTAAGAAAAGATTCAGCAATGAAAACTTTCTACACAAAAGCAGCACTTCAATGACAAAACGGTACCAAATTTTTGCTAAAAAGCCGTCTTGTCAAATCGAAATATCAGAATATATACTAACAATTATAGGTCCAAATTTATTACAGAATTTATGGATTTTTTGTAGGCAATAAAGGTTATGTTCAGATTTTTGTTTCGCAAAATAAAGCAAACTATTTTATCCCTTACGTATCAAATCTAATTATGTATTTACAGGGATTATTATCATTGACTAAATTAGTATTTTTTTCTTTAAACGTTATAGATTTATACAAAAACAATTTGAAAATAACGACATACGGTTCACGTTGAAGCTGACGAACGCATAAATGGAATGCCTTTCAAAGCAAGATGAAATTTATAGTTGGTATACAAGCGTAAAAAGCTACAATGTTTTTTTTAAGTTTACCAACTTCTGCACTTTATGTAGTTTACCACGACAAACTGCGGTTGGATTCCGCTTTAGAAAAAAAATTGTGCCGCCTGGATTTAATATATTTCTGAATGAAATCACACATTAATATAAGAAAATGCAATCAACGGGTTTGTTGGCGCTCCAGGGTGAAACTAAGTGTCAACAAATTATCAATCAAATTAACAAATTATCTTGGAATAATGTTGGATAGCCGCCTTTCTTTCGATTTGCAGAAAAACAAGATTATTTTCAAAACACGAAAATGCTTTTGTTTTCGCTTATCTGCCAGAAGTAAACTTTTTCTTAGGACGAAATAATTTACTTTATTTTTAATCATCCCATCATTAAGCGTTATCTTAATCATACTTAGCCAATATACACCAAAAAACAAATAATCAAACTAATCGTAGAAGCTCCATGATTCGTCAGATATGGGGATCGATTCGATGTTATGATTTCATCTATTCATGTCTTCGATAAACAATTATCTGCTAAAGCTCAAAAACGTATCAGAAGCTCTTCTAATTCAATTATTGTCATCGTTCATCAGAACAATGACTAGACTTTTCAGCAGAATAGCGGCATCTTGAAAAGGGACCCCTAATGGTGATGTTTCAGCCAAATATTTTTAAACGTTTAATTTGCTACACCTTATGACTTGACAAATAACAATGTGCAAAGTCAATAAAGAAGTACCTTCTAGCAACAAAAATATCCAATGCTTTAACAAGCATTGGTATATATTTAATGCATTGCACCTCAAAATGCATTATATTACTAATGAAACTCAATAATTTAGGTAATGTAGGAATTCCAACAGCTTAAGTGTTTGTAAATAGATGGTGTATCAATATCTTTTATGGATACATATACATACATACATGAACATTATACGTAGGATTCATATACCTACTTTTCTTCCCAAAACTGTATATTTGAAATATATTTTACGGACACAAGCCAGTTTTATATTAAAAGCTAATAGAACGATACGATGACCGTGCGTCTAGGAAAGTAATAAAGTGTGATACTAATTAGAATAGTTGTTAATAATCGAAATTTGTTGATAAAAATTCAAGCATTGTATGAAACTTAATTTTGTTTGACAATCTTAACCGAAAAGTTCACCTACATCAACGCGAAAATAAAATATTATAATGCTTTGAAGAGCTTATTGTATTGCAAGCAGTTTAGAAGAGAATGTTATGCACTTAAAAAAGCTTTCTTCATCCATATGTGAGTTCTTTGTAACTGGTGTCATATTTCTTGAATCGATTTATAGCGAATTTGAAAATTGTAGGATAACTAAAATAAATAATACACAGTTCGAATAATTACGATATCTTAAAAGTAGCAGATTAAAAATTTAAATTGAATAACAAAATCGATTTTGTAGGCATCCAAACATTATCATATTTCATCGGAAAGTTATCTTATGATCACAACAATGCACGGTATATGCACACCCTGTATGCGTAACTGTATAAGTCAACGGTATTTTTTCTTTGAAATATATAACACGGCATATGCGTCTACCGTATGTATATCAGGCATTCAATAAATTGAAAAGGACCCTTGCAAAGTCAAGGGCGGTCCTGGTGCGTGATTGGCCGCCAAAAGGGAGGGTTTCATCACATCACATCCCCGACACAATGTTTTTCACCCCACGTTGTACATCTGTGACAATCACACTTCAGACACCCCACTGAATTTATATACTATACGATTTCGTTTTGTATTGAAAATGGCGTTATATTATTATACCAAGATTAGTTCAACACAATTGAGCTTCAAACGTAGTTAAAATTCAAATGTGCGTATCTGCTTTTAAATTTGAAGTGCTTAATATAATATAATTGAGGGAAACTTATATAGTAATTGTTTGGGTATAATATATGTGTTCTTTTGTTTCAAATTCCAATTTCAACTATTAAAAAAAATACGCGTGATTATTAAACAATACCTAATAATATACTGAGGTTTCCAAGAGCTATGCCCGGGCTTTGACAGATTATTACTTTGACGTGCCCATTCACAGCGCTGTCATTTTTTTACTTTTGTATTATGTTATACATAGTAATAATTTTACTATGTAATGCTACACGATTTAGCAATTTATCGAAATTTGTTATAAAAACGTGTAATTAACTACAAATGTTATTGCTAAAACTATATTTTAAAGCCTAAAGCTCTGTTTCCTCGTTGTTAACAAGTTGGCCTTTATGTTAATTTTGTGGAACAACCTGATGGACGTGTACCCGTATGAGATTCAATTTGCACTGAAGTTCTAAGTTCGGTTTCAAATTTTGGCGAAAAAATTTTTCAGTGTTCAATGTGAATTTTGATCAGGAGACGCGATTTCGCCATTTCATCTTTTGAAACAAAGTAACCAAACGGTGATTGTAAACGGCAGATAGTATTGGCTCATGATGACCACTTTATTGGTCTGAATTGCACGATATGAACCTGAATAACATGGATGTATTCAAACACTGGTCACACGCCAAGGTTATTGCAAAAAAAACCTGTTCTGATTACATTATTTCGCAAATAAACTGGCAATTGACTGCCTCACTACTTTAATAGTACAACTGAAAAATTTGCATTAATTGTGCAGCTTTATTATTACCAGCAAAGTACGAGTAAACAATGTAGTTTCAGACTCTTTTGTAGCCACAGTGGGACTAAGGCAAGGAGATCCGCTCTCTACAGTGTTATTTAACATAATGCTGGAGAAAGTCATCAGAGAGAGTAAAATAAACAGTACTGGAACAATATTAAACAAAAGTCACCAATGCCTAGCGTACGCAGACGATATAACGATACTGGCGATATCAAGGAAGGAACTTGAGAGAGTAACCAGAATGTTGGAAGCAAGTGCAAAGAAAGTGGGACTGGAAATAAACGACGAGAAGACCAAATACATGCATATGAAAAGTACGAAGACAGTAGAAGACACACGAAAAGAAATTGTGATCGATTTAGAAAATGGTAGACAAATGCGAATCGAAAAGGTTAAGAATTTCATGTACCTCGGTGTATGGCTATCGGAAGATGGGGACAGTAGCTCTGAGGTTGCAGCCAGGATAGTAAAGGGGGATCGTTGTGCCGGAGCGATGAGCACGCTCTTAAGATCGAAGAATATCTCACGGAAGGCAAAAATCCAACTGTATAAGACGATCTTTCGACCAACAGTAACTTATGGCTGTGAGACTTGGGTTCTGAATAAGAAAGAGGCAGAAAAACTAGAGGTATGGGAACGGAAAATACTCAGAAGAATATTTAAGGGAAAAAAGGTAAATGACCACTGGGAACGTAGAAGCAACAATGAAATAAAGCAGCTGTATGGTGAAGCAACAATAACCCAATTTGTTAGAGCCCAACGTATGAGATGGTTAGGGCATGTGGAAAGGAGAGAGGACCACCGAATAGTAAAGAAAATGGTACATCTAAAAACATTAGTAAATAGGAAAAGGGGGCGTCCGAAAACGAGGTGGCTGCAGGCGGTCGAAATGGATCTACGTGACAAAGGAATTTATAATTGGAGAGAAAAAGCAAAGAACAGGGAACAATGGAAGAATAAATCAAGCAATGGGCCTAAACGGCCTGTTAACGCTTATATATATATATATTTATTATTTAGTGATAAAGCGAAGTTCTTCACTGGATCTCTTGGTGCAGCAGTAGAACACTAAACACTTTAACCCACTGAACACCAAACAAGTTTTAACTAAAACACCGACGCGTTTCAACAGCAATGCTGTCATTATCAAGGCGATAATAAAACTTAGTTTTATTATCGCATTGCTGTTGAAACGCGTCGGTGTTTTAGTTAAAACTTGTTTGGTGTTCAGTGGGTTAAAGTGTTTAGTGTTCTAGTGATAAAGCGTTTACAAATCTTCCGAACATGAAACACACATGAAGTTCAGAGGCAATGAAAAATTAGGCTGAAAGATATTTAAAAAATATCTGGGCAGCATACATCAGTGGTTCAATCAATTCTACTTACCATATTTGTAAACAATGATCTAAAAAATTAAATCTAAAAGTTATATACAATTTCAAGGAATAATATTTTTTATTTTCCTTTATATTGATTCGTGGCCTAAAAGCGGTTTTTGGAAATATTAATATTTTAGTTTAGCTGTATTGTCAAGTTATGAATTTCCTAATACCATTGTATTATCCTTGGTTATTTAGATTAACTTCCAATTAACTTCAAATTTAACATATGCGCTGTTTTTTTGTTGTCAAGAGTGAATTAATATTCCGCTTCGTATTATGCCGTCGAATGGTCACAATGGACAGGCTTTAATAACAAAAATTAAAAAATAACCGATAATATGTATAATTTTTTTTTAGAAATGATATTGATTCTTTCGCCTATATTACTGCAGCATTTGTACTGAATTTAACACGGCGGATAATACACTTTTATCGACGTAAAACGTTCAACATTTTGTCATTGTAATACATAGATTTTTAGATAAACATTTAATGCAAGTGGAACTGGATACTTACTGTCAAGGATGAATTGAATCACAATTTAATTGACAGTTAATATGAATAATGCAACTCACCAAAACATGACTAACGGAATAAAATATTTAACATCGAAGCGAGGGCTCCTTAAACAGATGGTCGCGAGAATACAAAATTTTGATCTGTTCAAATAATGTAAAATATGTACTTTTCGATGTGAACACGTTTTCAGTCTATTAAATAACTGTGTTACAATGCTTTGTCCTTGGTACATAGTCACTCTTAAGTCGTAACGATTCCTTTTCACTATTGCAGAAATCAAAAATTACTTGCCTGTATGTAAATCTATTTCTGATAATATTTTAGTCTTAACTTCTAATGTCTTAAAGAAATGTGTCGTAGTGCTTTGGAGTGAAACGTGCCCACCGGTATTTTCAAAATAATTTTTTTCTGTTTTAGAAGAACTAACCGGTAGGTTTTAAATATGTATTTAAAGACCAAGAACTTTCCAAGAAGACACTTTGCGAAGTAACTTTATTAACTCCCAACGTGTATAATAGTAATTGTTAGTTACGTTCCTTTTAAAATTTCCTTAAATACTTTTAGATTTCTCAATTCTATAACTATTCATTTAATTTATCAATAATTATAAAAGGTTTCAAAAAAAACTTGGCAGCGGTGGGATTCGAACCCACGCCTCCGAAGAGACTGGTGCCTTAAACCAGCGCCTTAGACCGCTCGGCCACGCTACCAGTAATCGTTAACTTATCCTTATCTATTATTATGTTTAAATTAAGGAGAGTTAAAATTAACTTGTGTTTTAAATGTAAATGCTATTTATAACAATATAATTATCACGTATATACCTATTATTACAATCAGAACACATTAGCATCAAAACGCTGTCTTCAATTTTCACAATTTAATGTGTTGTTGATGCCAGTACAGGAGATACCTACTCATTTACCGTGATTAATGCGGACCGAGAAATCATCACGATGGACGAATTTCACGATTAGTGAATAATTCGGGATTTTTATTTGTATTTATAAATATTTATTAATAAAATAGGAAATAATTAAACTAAACATATAGCGTATGTATGAACCATGTATATGTATACCGGGTGACAACGGAATAAGGTAACAGATTATAACTTTTTTGTCGTGTAACAGATTTACTTGACATTTAATATTAAGTTATTTCATGTAATCGCGCATCTTTCTAAACTTCGCCACCTACTTTTTCATTTCCTGTTCAAGCGGAAGTGATATCAACTAAATATCACGGTGGTACGAATTTTACCGTGATTTTTTTTAATACGGACCAAATCCAAAATCTTGGTGATGCGAATTTCACGATCAGCGCGTTCACGACGTATGAGTATCTACTGTATATTTACTAACTATTTTTAGCTTTGAATGAGTAGACGGTGTGTGACATTTCAACTTTTTATTATAGGAAGTCAAAGTAACTTATTAACTAAACTACTCGTAGTATTCCTGTATTATTTAATAAAATTCATTTCCAAAAAAATAGAATATGTTATCGAACCATTATTTTTAAACCAATTTTTTTGAATATAAATTTGACGTTATAGTCTATTATTTTGATTTTTTTTGTTTTGGGGGTTATAGATACCTACTCCAGTTGTATATTTTTCTTTTCCTTCTTTCCTTTTTGGTCTGCGATAAAAAATTATTGAAAAATTTAATAATTAAAAGGAGATCAATATTAAATGACAAGAAACAAGTAGTTTAACCACAGTAATTCGTCAGCAATGTCAGCATTCTAAAGATGTCAATACAATGTTTCGCTATTCCGTAGAGACTTTCAGATAATTTGATCGTCTTAGGTCAGTCATACAGGGTTGCCCGCTTGGCCTTCTTTCTGAAATACATAGTGCGTTTAATATTGATTTGATCAGAAAATGTTAAGAACATATTTTATTCGGACGTTTCTCATTTACAATTTAAAAATATTTTGAGTTCCCTAAGGACCTCGGTTTCATCTGTACAGGACCGTAATTAGTTTTTTTTTAATGGAACACCCTATATATTTTTATATTTTTGATATCTACATCGAATTTTAAGTCAACATTGTTAAAACTTTTATCCGCATAAATCTAGTCCTTTAGGAGAAAAACGTGTTTTTGTTAAATTTCCACCGAAATTACTGTTTATTTAAAAAATCGTATCTATTCAATCCTTGACTGGAGAGTGACCAAATTCGAGATTATCATAAACTAGAATGTGTTTTAATTTTTGTAGGTTGAGTTTTAACGAAGTTTATTGTAGAGGGACTTTATTGATATTTCTTTGACAACCGCAGAAAAATTGGAAAAAATTAATTTTTTTTAATGGAACACCTTGTATATTTTATCACGCCTAAACTCCTTTACAGGTTTACAATGTTTTTTTGTGAAACATGTCCTATACCCAAAGGCAATAGTTTCTGAGATAATTACCATTAATATGATGTTACTCAGAAAGTTTGCCGTTCTTTTAAGCTAGAAATTAAAATAAATAACAAATACACGCTATTTATATTAAATATTTAATTATTCATATTATTCAAATTGTGTTATCTAGTAGTAAGTTAAATCACATAAAAATGAAATGGTGAAAAACATAAAATGCTTAACATCAGTTTAAAATAGCTTCGAACACTACCGTTATTTTGCATATACACTGCCTTAGACAATTTATAAAACTTTCGTTAGCATTTTGTAACATTTTGGGCGTAATTGACCGCAAAACTTCACATATTCTGTCTTTAATGTCGTCGGAAGTTGTAGGCCGTCCTCTGTATACGCGTTCTTTGACCTATCCCCACAGAAAGAAGTCAATTTTGGTTATATCCGCACTATCAAAGTGATATCTTCTAGCAAAATTGGCAATTCTCCCGTAAAAATATAAATAAGTTTGACAGTTTAAGTGTCCATCAAAGAAAAAGGGTACCACGACATATTAACTAAGAATTCCATCACACGTATCTAGCAACCATCTATGCCGGCAGTTAACTTCTCTTTTCGGATGTGGGTTTACATAGATATATCAGAATAATGTTGGTAATTGTGGCTGTTCATAAACCCGTCATTAAACGTTGATTCGTTCGTAAATAAAACAAAATTCCAAGACCCTGTGCATCGCTAAACCTAAACGCCTTAAAAACTCATCTCAAATGAGTTGCTGGTGCTTTTGAAACTGATATGCGGGACATTTTTTGCTATTAATGGTACGCCAAACTGATGTTCTGCTAACTTCTGCAATTTCCCCAATTTGCTTAGCACTTCTTCTTGGGTCGATTTTAATTCAAAACTCTTATGGTATTACTACAGAAAACGTGATATTTTCTGTTAGACTTAATTTGGACTTTTTGGCCAATCGAATACGATAATTTGTCAATATAAATTGTCAAATATTATTGTCCAAACAGAACTGACATATATGTATGTACAGTCGTGGCCAGATAAATGTAGTACAACCTTAAATTACATATATGTCAAAAATACGAAATGTTATTATTGTAAGACGAGCTTTAGCTTACGCTGCTTGTCATAAAAATCAAATGTCAGATCATACCGGAACACAAACTTACACCATGGCCACGACTGTACATATTATTATGTCGTTTACGCATTTCAACTATAATTTTCATGGCAATCTAACTACAGTGTGTTTCAAAAAGAACTTCATTTAGTTGCCTATGAATGTATCCTCTAAATTATGATTTGCCGCTTTCTTGAAATGCGGATATAGATTAAATGGTATAAAGGTTATCCAAGTGTCACTGTCAAAATTTATCATCGAGCGATATGGTAATTAACGGAAAACTAGTACAATTAGATTATTAACTTATTTAATAAGATAATCAAACAACTAAGGTAAATAACTTTATATATAATTTATAACAAATGTTCAAAATGGTCACCATTCTGTTGAATGCATAATGCAATACGACGTTTCATGTTGTTAAAAATATTCTGCAATACATTTGGTGTGATTTCATTACATTTAATTGCAATTGTATTCATCAGGTAATTTAAGTTATTAATTCTGGTTGTATATAAAACCAGAATCATTTTTTAGCATTCCGAAAATAGAAAAATCTAACGGAGTAAGGTCTAGTGATCTTGCTGGCCAAACACCTCTGCTAATAACTCGATGAGGGATGTAATGTTCTAAAAACTCTAAATTTTCACGAGTTGTATATGCAGTAGCCCCATCTTGCTGGAAGTAACCCCCATTTTGAGTTCATCCTGTTGCAATTGATTTAAAAATGGTGTTAATAACTGCTCTCAGTATCGTTGGCCAGTAATAGTATTGTGAAAAAATATTGGTCCGACTATTCTACGACGAGATACAGCTAACCATACTCCAACTTTAACAGGATGTAAAGGAACTTCGATGCGATTGTTTGGATTGTTTACAGATCATGTTCTGTAATTTTGTTTATTTACAAACCCGCTTAAATGAAACCATGCTTCATCAGTAAAAAAACTGAGATCAAGAATTTCGTCGTTATTTAAATTTTCTTGAAAGAAGTTGCAATAATTAACTCTAGTAACATGATCTCTAGGTAAGATCTGGTGAACTAACGATACTTTGTATGCATTCATATGCAAACGACGCTTTAGTATTCTATGAACGGTACTAGAAGATACGTTTGTTTGAGCTGATAGACGACGAACTGAGGTCTGTGGGTTTTCTTCTATGTTTTCAACAATATTTTGCTGTGTCCGTGGTCTACCAGAACTTTTGCCTTTCAACACAGATCTCCTAGCCCGAAATTTCTCCACGACTAGACGAATGTGATGATGTAAAGCGATATTATCCACAACTCTATTAGGAAACTGCAAGTGAAACTGTCGCTTACATTCTCCGTAAGAATATTGCCATTCCCCATTAAGAAATTGTGCACTTCGAAAATATGCTTCAGTAATAAAAATATTTTCTTGCAATGTGTACATTATTGTATTGTTTAAGAGAAAAACTTATTTGAAAAAATTATATTGCTGTCACACAATGATAAATGTCAAAATGACACTTGATAAATAGTTTTTATATACATAAAAGGTAAGTGGCTTATTAATTTGCAAGTATTAGTTACTCAGCACCTACTGAGATGAAGATCTTTTTGAAACACGTTGTATATATGTATGATTTAAAAGAATGGCAAATTTTCTGAGTAACATGATAGTAATGGTAGTTATCTCAGAAACTACTGCCTTTGGGTATAGGACATGTTTAACAAAAAACATAGTAAACCTATAAAGGAGTTCATGCGTGATAAAATATACAAATAGCTATATATTTAAAAAAAATATATAGCTTTAAAAAAATATTTTTTTCCCATTTTTCTGCGGTCGTCAAAGAAATATCTATAAAGTCCCTCTACAATAAACTTCGTTAAAACTCAACCTACAAAAAATTAAAACACATTCTAGTTTATAATCTCGAATTTGGTCACTCTCCAGTCAAGAACTGAATAGATACGATTTTTTAAATAAACAGTAATTTCGGTGGAAATTTAACAAAAACACGTTTTTTCTCCTAAAGGGCTAGACTTAGGCCGCTTTCTCACGGGTCGGTGCAACATCGATACGATAACGGTGCAGCAATTGTTGCATCGCAGCAACGTTGCGTATATTCTCACACGGCACGACACTTGAGAGTATGTCATCGTCCAGTGAAGAAGAAGATATGATTCTGTACATTTATGGAAAATTGCAAAAGCGAAAAAGGGGTATAGGTACTGGGTGCACCCTCACATACAGAAAGGAATATTAATTGCAGATTGTTCGTTGTCGCACAGGAATTAACCATAGATGACGATAAATTTCAGTTCATTTACAGAATATCAAAGAATACATTCCAAGAACTTGAGCAGCTTGTCAGTGAAGTTGTTAGGAAACAAAATACTAATATGAGAGAATGTGTTAGTCCTGCAGAGAGGATTCTAATGTTCACTTTCTCACAAAATATATGCAGTACCGTATGCTACCCGATTGAAAATATGCCGACGCGCAGCATGCCGATAACATACGGAATTGTAACCGCATTGCGCCGACTCGTGTGCTGGTACCAATTAAAATATATGTGCTCGACATTGCCTCAGCATGCCAACGGTATACCGTACCGATATTGCAGCGACCCGTGAGAGAGCAGCCTTATGCGGATATAAGTCTTAACAATGTTGACTTAAAATTCGATGTAGATATCAAAAATATAAAAATATATAGGGTGTCCCATTAAAAAAAAACATGTACGGTCCTGTACAGATGAAACCGAGGTCCTTAGGGAACTCAAAATATTTTTAAATTTTAAACGAGAAACGTCCGAATAAAATATGTACATTTTCTGATCAAATCAATATTAGACGTACTATTTAAGAAAGAATGCCAAGTGGGCAACTCTGTATAATAATCGACATATAAACTCTAGTAAATTTTCGGATTTTTCCTGTGAACATGCAGTTTCCATACAATGAGCAATGCAATTAATCCAATATAAGTACTTGACACTTTACGAACTCTTTTTGTCTAATAAGTAACCTTAGCTGCTGTTGCTCTGAAGTATTCTTAATTAGACGTCTTCAAACATTACCTGAAGCTTTCTTCTTCTACTGCTGTACTAGCCTTATACACTCTGCTTCATATCTAAAGTCCCTTTATACCTTTGCTTGGTAGGGTGTATTGACTAATACATTTTTACCTCGATTATTGCCTCAATCAATTTCTAGAACTAAATAATTTTATACGCCCTTGTTATTTCGTGCTCTTACTTGATTGAAGTTCATAAATGTAATTCACGTAATTGAACTTTGACGTAGTATACTTATTACCTAAAATCACGCATACTCATAGTTTCTACTGATTTATATGATTCAACGTTATCATCCGTATTATAATATGATATGAGTCAGAAGTATTAGATAAACAACTAGGTACCT
>CM043021.1:66552727-66671724 GCA_023690525.1 Holotrichia oblita | reverse complement strand
GGGAAAGGCAAAGTGATGTAAACATCAGCAACAGAGTATAGGGATGAAGGACCAACAGATAACCCAATGATCCTGAAGATATGCCTTGAGTGTTGGTACTATGCCCATACATGTGCGAAGAAAAGGAGGTTTTTTTGTGGGTTTTAGTTGCACATTCCATACTGGAATCTTACGAAGCTAAGAGAAGTAAGTAAGAAAGTCTAGTAAAAATACTTTCGCCTATATAAAAATCCTAATTCCTTGGAAAAATACTTGCCAAATACGTAAACCTAGAAGAATAGTTAAACGTTAAAACTTAGTAAAAATAGTTACCAATAGTTAAGAATTAATCATGAATTTCAAGGAACTTGTTCTACGTAAGCCACTCAGGCTGTGAGTAGATCATGTTGTGTGGTAGTTCTCTTGGTTAATAGTTTTAATCTAACATTAACTTCACTTAAATGTTTTCCTTCAAAATATAAATGTAACGTCAGCTTTTACTAGAACAAAGCGCTCAAATACGTTTAATATAAAAATGATTCATTTAACTTACATATGGAATGTAATTCTGTTAAAAAATTAATTTAGTTTTTAATAAGTATAATACGAAAACCTCAAGATTATTACTATAGCAGGGTGTTACCTTCGCGTCGGTATCCACGGTATATCCGCATTTACAATAAATTAGTAATGGACCGTGTATACGTAAAAAGCAAAGGAAGCGAAAGGGTTTCTTCTTTCAATTGTACCAGGTTCGTACCACATTAATAATAATTATTATCGCATTACCGTGATATCATTTCATTTTGGCTTTTACCTTGCAGGTGTAGGATAGTAATCCCGAAAAGGTGTCTTGCCACTGTAAAAGTAATTTGTCACAATTTCTTATTATCGCGAGGTAATCTGCCGAGAGTTCACCATCAGCGTAGATCGTCGGTTTTAATGTAAGATATAAAGATACATATGTAGAGGCGAACGTGTATATTATGTTTTGTATTCATATATGTATTTGGTGAATTCGAAAAACAGATGAAACAAACTATTTGAGTGCAGGAATAAATGTTAATGTAAGTGATGTTATCTTAGCTAGTTGTTTCACCAATAGTATGTAACTTATTAATTAATGTTCCCTCTGCAAAAAAAATATTTTTTTGTTTTATGTGTGGTGGGTACTTAGTTGCAGTGACTCATTGATTAGTATATTAATATCAGATCAACATTTACATAAATGTTGACTCTTTTCTACAATTATTGAGAGAAGTTGTTGATCTCGAAATAATTTAAATACTGAAAACTGATGATACTGTATCTTAAACTTTTGTTGTTACAATTTTTTTGTTATCAAGATCTAGAGAAACACCTTTCTGAGCGAAAGTCCGAAAATCATCCTAGTTTACAACATTTGGTGCAAAAGCATTTCATTCTGTTATTAATTATTATTAAAATTTGAATAGTTCCATCAAACATTTTGTGGGCCCACCCCTTGTTTTTCTGACTGACCACAGCAATTCTTTGAGGAATGCTGCGAACAAGTTTTGTTGCTGTGTTTCCTGGTCCTGCGCTTTAGAATACTCCGCTAAAGATGTTCAATCCAATTCAGGTCTGGGGACTGGGCAGGCCACTCCTACAAGACAACGTTGTTGTCACGAAACCAATGCATTAAGGTCGCTGATTTGTGACAATGGGTATTGTCTTATTGGAATTGTATCCCATCCAAATTGGTTTTACCGAAAATGCGTGTTAATGAAGACAGTAGCACAGGCTTTAATACTTTTCGCTGTTCATACGACCATCACAAACATTTTGCCAACGCCAGTAACAGCCATGCATCCCCAGACCATTATGCTTACCCCTGCTTGTTTAACAATGATTACCACACCATAGGGGTGGTATTCGTCGCCGATTCGATGCCTCATAAGTTTGAAAATTGGTTAATAGTTTAAAAATAGTAGAAACAAGGAAGATCAATCATTATATTTTCGATAATGTACTGTAAGTAAAAAACTTACCTCAAAGTTTGATTCATCTGATCACACTACATTTTCTAAATCTTGCTCCGCAATGTGTCCATATCGTAGCCCACTGTAAGCGATTTATTTGGCTGTTGTTCGTGAGTCACGGCTTCTTTCTGGCTTAAGAACTCCTTAGGCCCGCTTCTACAAGTCTTCTTCTCGCAGTACGAGCGGTAACGAATTTTCCAGCCGCCTCCGACAGAGTTGCAGCGTCGTTTTCGCATAATTTTTCGGTCCTGGGTACCAGAAGTCACTCGTTTTCTGCTTGATTTCAGTTCATTAAAGTACAGACGGTTCTCACTGGATTTTGGCATTTTGAATAGGTAAAATAAAATTGTGTTGAAGTAAGAGAATGCTTCTTCTTTCAAATATAATGACAAAAGGAGACTGAAGTTTTTATTAACATTTCAAAAACGCACGTTTTACTTTTTACGTGCCAGATGTTTTATAACCCATATGATAAGGTCTTTTTATATTCAATGTGGTACTTCATCATGCCGTTTTAAATTTAGTACTTTTTGTGATACTGATATTTTTAGGGGTGTCTAATACTTTTGGCCAAGGCCAAGTATTAGTAGAAATTTTGAGCACTAATTTCCATCAGTAGTCTCCAAGCATCCCATTGTTTTATAATTTGTAAGCAATTTCCCAACAATTTCCTTCAAATTGTCACTTTTTGAGTTTAGAAACCGTCAAAAATACATCAAAATTATGACTATAGCTTCTATTGATAATAGCAACTTGTCAAACTCTGGGCTTTGAGAGCTCAGAAATATGTCTTCTTTAATTTTGTCATACCAGGATTGTAGAAATGTGGTTGTCAAATGTTTAAATGCCGAACTGTTTACGACCAAGCCTTTTTCAATAATTTTTATAAGCTCAAGTTTGATATGAAGTAATAGAAGAAACACAATTTTGGTATCAATTAACGGTTGATTATTAACGTTTTCTTTACCCGGTAAATAGGTTTGTCAAGTTTTATTTATAGTTTTTTATTTCCAATATGGAGAATGGTTCTTGAACAAACGCCCCCAATTTTTTTTTCAATAAGTTTAGCAAGTATCTTACTCTTATTTCTATAAATGGTCACTTTGATTTGTTTAGCTAAATCGGCCTACTGCTATAGACGCGACACTAACTTTGCTATAAGTTGTTATAAGGTTCAGAAGTACTACTACAAGCCAGAACAAGTTGTAATATTATCGATACAACATCGACGTATTTTATAAAAAAAATGTGTTTTTTATTAATTCCTTTCATCTTTGTCACGCACTCTTTGAATGCTACTTTAAAAATTTGCTGCTAGAAAGTACTTACTAACTTTTATATTTCGGATGAATGTTCGATAAGATATGCTGTCACAAGATTCTGTGCTGGAGCTAACCTTATTCGAAAAATATATATACATATATGTAAACCAAATTTTATGTAAACTAAATTTTAAACATGCTTTTGAAAAACCTAGAATATCTATAAATGTTGCAACACGTTAGTAATAGATCACTCAAAATATATTTAACTTTCTGTAAGATGTCAAATATCCATATCTAAATAACTATATTATTTTAAAAAAACGCCTATAATTCATAATAATACATCAAATTGCCATTTGTCAGCATCTGAATCACAGTCTCAGAGGCTATTCATCGCCTAGAGCACCAAACCGTTCCAATAATGCTGTGTCGTCTAAAAACGTACTAAACTGTTTTTGATAGGATTATCGTGCGCTGAAGATTAATGAAGATAACGTTTAATACTTAGAAGTTCGCTCTAAATTTAGCGTGATTGTTAAGTATTTAAATGTAACAAAGCTACGCTTTTTATTGTGCTTTATACAAAGTATTTTCGCTATAGAATTCGAAGAAAATCAAATTAGTCCTTTAAATATGAAAACTAGATAATCACGCGCAATTAAATAAACCACAGTAGCAAAACCTTACCTCAAAGAAGGCTAAACTGGCAATAATATTGTCGGTTATTGTCGCAAGAAACTAAATTAAGAAAAAAATGTAATGGAATTATGTACAAGAATTTAATTAATGTATTTACATATAAATTACATTTATGTTATGTTTAAAATTAGGAAACAACTCGAAAAATCGCATATGTGTGCCGAAACGATCGATTCCTGTCGGTGAACTTTTGTTCGGAATTTCGAAACTCGCAATTAAAGTTAGGATCCGAGTGTACTACGGAAATGAAAGGGTGTAAATGCGAGACCGGCGCGCAACGGCCTACATTACCACCATCATCCCCTTATACTCAACCGGTTATCTGCGATTTTATAGATTATAGAGCATGAGCACGTGGCATTTGATCGTACCTTTTACATTGCTGCGACTGCAGCGTAGCATGAGACATAGGAGTGATCATAGTACTAGGCAGGACCGTATTTAAAAATGATGGTCATTACAAAAATTAAAAATATTCTCCTATTGTTATAATTATGGTTCCCTATTGTTTTCGGCACTCTTACGCTCTTTTTGGAAATTTGGTTTTAGTTCTTTAATAAATTTATTAGATGGATCTGGTTATCCTAAATCTTGTACTATCTTGGACAGAGGATGTCCGGGTGTATTGAGTACATGTTGTTCCCCTGATACAATATCGGTTCTACTGTCAAGCGAACATCGCACCTTCATAATATACATCTGTGTATTTATATAAGTATTAAATTTTTGGTGTTTAAAGCGACAGGTAGACGGTGGCAAAATACCTACTTACTTACTTTTATAAATGCTGGCTAACGTATTCGAAAAGGAGGGTTAGACACGCATCTGGCCGCCCTCGTCTACTGATATGTAGTATATTGTATTTAGATAAATATCTACATTACAACATTATTTTATTATTGGATTTACTGTTACATAATTTAATATAATTTCGGTTGCAGGGCGTTTGTCTTTATCGTATAACTCACAAGTCAGTGAAATTTAAAATATCAACAAAAACAAATTCTCATTTATATTTTCCATTGCCAGTGAATTATTCAGTGTAAGTTTAAATGTTTTTTTTTCTGTATTACGTTTAAAATAAACAAGTTGTGAAAAGCATATCGAGTAATTTTCAATTCTGTAGAAACATGTTTTCAAATATTATTATTTAAATGTTAATCGTAAAATTTGTAACACACCGATCTTTATGTATACAATGTAATCTTTAATAATATTTTACTTTTACACAATAAACATGTAAAATCTCACTCAATAAAATCATGTAATTTTTCGCAAATTAATTTAAAACAAGGAAAGCAGCTTATTCTTCACTTTGCTTTTTGTCCGAACCTTCAAAAATAATGAGAAAAGATTTTTTAATTTCATTCAATTAATATAAATAACCGCTTATCCTAATCAAGGAAGTATATACATTTAGAACACTTAAATAAATGAAAATCAAGAATGTATTGTATTAATTACATCTGTGTGTAATAAGTTACAACATCATATACTTATAATACCTATATACCTAACAAATTGGAAGACGCTAATATTTGCAATATTCATTAAATGGAAGCTTCTGTATCGAAAACAAAAGTAAGTATATCATTAACACTAAATATAGCTAATAGTAGCAGTATAAAGGGAAATATATATGCGAAGAGAGAGACAAGTACGATTCGTATTCAGTCGTTAGAAACCTCTCTGCTTTCTGTACCCTCTAACCTGTAGCTTTAAACGCAAATGTGTAATATGTATACAGACAACGACCTTGTATGTATTATATAGGTATGTACGTACGATATTCGCTTGACGGTAGAACCGATATTGTGTCAGGAGAACAACATGTACTCAACACACCCGGACTTCCTCTCTGTCCAAGATAGTACATTATCCTAGTTCAGTTTCTCTTCTGTTTTCTCAGCAACACCTAATATGCTTCTACTTTTGCGAGTATTTACTCTACTTATCTGCGTGTTAATTAAAGCTATTCACGTAAAGTACATACTTGAGATCTCTGTAACTGTACAAAAAAGTACAATTATCTATGACGCCGCAGAGAGTTTATTTGGGAACTACTTTAGACTAAAATGAATACATACACTGTGGTAGAACATAATGCATTTCTTTTTCTATGGAAATGAAATACGAGTTCTTAACACATAAACAAACTGTGAGCCTTAGGTACATATTATTGGGTTGCAGTGATTATTAATTACCTCTATAGATTTTTTTAAACTTCAAACAAATAATATATCTATATTATGAACTGTAAGTACTTATCTTTCAATCCCAGATTCTAAACAAATAAAACCATAATAGAAATAAAGCTCAAGAAATATGCATTTAGAAAACATTCCTATTACTACAGAATATGTTTAAGCCGGACCTGTTGTGGGGTTCGTTTCTGCCGCTGTGTGAAGTGAATTACCTCGAACTCGCTGCTGTGTTATAATCAATGAGTCGGATGTGTTAAGAAGAACTGATAACGATGCAGACGACAATGCGGATCTAATTTCAGAAGGTGTCGAAGTTGAGCACACGTTCTCAGATACTAATCATGATTAAGGATTTAATTACATGCATTAAATAACAAAATAGTCTACTTAATCAACTGTATGTTGTAAAAAATTATTCGTTACAAATTGTATGTTGTTGCAATCATGTATACAACATATCATTCATGTTAATCAAGAGATTATAATTTGATATGGTAATAGTCCTTGTAAGATTAGATTTAAATAATATCAAATTCAGAATAAAACCAAATTAAATGTTTGGATTTTTATATTTGCGGATATAGTTGTAATTGTGTATTAGTAATTTGTCTGTGTTATCTTTACAAACGCTGCAAGATCTCGTTTTTTTTTTAATAGAAAATAATAACATGTTGCCAGTTTACTATGTTCTTCAAAGAATAACACTGTGATTTCAATTTGGTGCTTGAATGTTTCATGCGATCAGCTAAACACACTCTTGAATCAACATTAAGAAACTTAAATAAACTCGACAGACCTCCCGGCCATAACAAATCTAACTTCACTTTACTAAACGTTTTTCTTTTTTCATTTATCAAGTTGTTTGATGACATACAATAGCCATATCAGGCTTAACATCATTTGGATATGTTTTAATTCAAAAATGAAACGTTCGATCCGTGCTCGGTTTGAAAATGATGCAGACTTCTTAAGCCGTGTTGTCACTGTGGATGAAACATGGATGGTATATTTCTACGACCAAGAAGCAAAGCTACAATCGATGGAATGAAAACCCTCTGGCATGACACCAAGACCAAAAATATGCTGCAGCTTCAGTTTTTTGGTATTGCCATCAAAGTAGTAATCACAATTGATTTTCTGGATAGGGGTGGAAGAGAATAACCGCGAATTTTTATTTGACGCTATTGACCACTGTAGGAGAATAAATTAGAGAAGAGAAGACGTTGAAAATTCTCCGATGGTGTTCTGTTTTTTTCAGGAAAATGCACCTGCACGCATATTGCCATGTAAACAATTCGTGATTTAGGATTCAAATTACTCGAACACTCTCCTTATTCACCAGATCTGGTTCCGTCCGACCATCATGTCGTACCTCAACTGGAAAAAAGTTTAAAAGGTTGTAAATTTTCTTTCAACGAGAGAATTTTTTTTATCATACGTATTTGGTTTCGAATAACCCGGTAATGTGAATACATCATTAAAGAATTATATAAAGATCAAATTTAAATCTATTATGGTTCTGAAAAATTTTAATATTGTTTCCTTTATACACTGTAACATATTCAAACTACATATTAATCATGTTAATATAGATGCAAATTTTTATCCAAACCTAAATTAAAATTCATCTTCAATTGAGAAATGTACATTGGACCAATATTACTATACTTGTGTGTAATTTTATTATGCGAAGCCCACGCAAACATATAACGAGTCAATTATTAGTCCAATTTACTCCTGCCCTTTTTCGATTAATATCTTTTCCTTCTTCCTTTTTGGGTTTACTGTTGATTCTAATGTCCGACAGTTTCAAATGATTCTGTCCATACATCTTTGCTTGTGAGCCATTGTAATATACTTACAGCTTTTCACGTTAATGACCAACGAAATATAAATGACCGGGTCTTTTTGGTCCGAGACACTTTTTCAATAGGCACCAATAAAAGAAACGATTAAAACGCTCAGCTCCGCAATTAGTCTCCCGATTATGTGATCCCGACTGGTCTCTTAATGTGGAATATTTTTATAAGAGAAGAATATAAAGTAATTCTTTCAGTAGATGGATGTGTAAACTTTCTTTTTTTTTCAACGTTTAAGATCCAAAAGTGCCGCGGTTTATATACGTGGCCATTTAAGATTTATTTGTATCATTTTCGGACTCCTTTTTACTACTAACTATGCTCGCAATTACGGGTATTAAGTTCCACTGCGGAATTTTTATGTTTGAAGTGATTATATCAATTTCTAAATCGTTTCGACATTGTGAAACTAAGATATGTGAATGGTGCTTGTTTAACTTGCTGCACGATGTGAAGTGTAGTTAATACTTGTTACTGTTCACGTCTGTCTTGTGTTGTCTTTTTGTCTTGGTTTCGTTTGCAAACCTAAGTGCTTTTTTCTACACTCTCTGACTATTCGCAAGACAACGTGTTTTCCTTTCACAATTTCAGAAATAGAGATAGATTAGCAAGTGAAGAGTATTGTATAGTATTATGTAATGTTACAGTGTTTGGTTTCCTTGTGTAACATTACATTGTAATTAGGAGTAATACATATTATATACACTAAATAAAATGTAGGTTCTAAATGTAACAAGTTTTTATCTTTAACGTTCTCTGTGTTTGATTTACTTATTCTTTTTTCTTTTAATTTAAACATCACGTTTGAATGAAAATTCAATTCTAATCAAACATTGTGTGTAGATACATGACGCGTGTGAATGTTTCTGTATGTGTATATGTGTAGGTATTCATAATATACGTCCAAAACATGAAATGCAGCGGTCAAAGTGTACATCAGTCAACGTCCCCCGAGGCCGCTGTGACAGACACGAACGCGGATTATAATGGATCACCACCACATCATACCGTACGATATCGGTGCTCTGCAGCGGTGAATATCATGCGGTCGGCAATGCCGCCGACACTCCGGGCCAAACTTAATTTAATTTTTTAATGCAGACGGTACAACGTCAGGCCTATCATGCTCCCACACAAAAGCGCCCGCAAGGCCACATATACCGTATTAGGTGCGAATATTTTTACGCTGCTGGTAAAAATTATCTCACGGAGTGAATGATCAAAGATGAATGGTGAATTTAATTACCGTTAATCGTTTTCGTTCTAAATATAGAGAACTAGCATACTTTCATAAAAGTCAGTAAATCATTCTTTTTGTTACGAGGATCTTTATTCTTCTTGAATTTATAATTTGATAAAGTAAACACGCTTTATATTCCAAAATATTTTTAAGGCTATTTTCAACATTTTACATGAAGACTAAATGAACCATTAATTGAACTATTCATAATAACTTTCAAAGAGACCCTCACAGCTTGTTATTTATAACACAATAGCACGTTCTTATTAACGAGATTAACCCCACTAACCATCAAATTTTGGCCTCAGTTACTAAAGCTCATTTCAAAGTCATATTTATTCTAATTTTCTCTAGTGTAATAAACACACTTTTGTATAGGTAGACTTCCTATTAAATGAAATATTCTCTTACAGGTAAATAGTTGTGTCAGTATGTGGAAATACGTTCGCTGTTCGCTGAAAGAGAACATAAGCCGTAGTCCCACAATAAGTAGAAAATCCTGGCAGGCCACGAGATGAATCACTCCGTCAAGTTATCGTGACAGCTGACGCATCGTTCACATTCTGTGGTGAACTCGATCATCCAAAACGCATAAATCTAACGTTGCGGTTAAGCTCAACGATTGTAATGGTAACAAAAGTACTATACAGATGTATGTATACTTATACAAAACTACACTTACTTGCAAAATGAAACGAGTTAATTACATGCAAAAACTTAAAATTAGTGCAAGATGATTAAAAAGTGCAAATACTGAAATTAAAAATATCATAGTTTGTAACATACAAGTCAAATAATGACACGATTTCGTAGGTTATTTAGCGTCCATGAGAAAATCAAGAATTTTGAGTGTTGCAGGAAGACGTGTTGAAACACGGGAATGTAATCCATTACCATCGTGACACGGCAAGAGCATATGCAGCTTTAAAATAACAAGGGTGGCTCCCTCTACAAATTCATCCCTGTACTTACACGCGAAGCTAACAGCGAATGAAGAAAAAAACCAGCGAGGCAAACACCACTTCTACGTTTTATAAGTTGGCTAAATGATAATTCCATTACTGTATCGCAAATGCAGCGGTTTCAAAACTTTTTACGCTCACGTAGTTTTCTACATAATGCTGCGAATTGCGAGATAAATTACAGGGTGGATAAGATACCGTTGTGCTTATACCTTTCTCCCAGAGATATCACAATGTAAAAAGTTCTTTCCTATTTTCTTGATGACATCTTAAATATATACAAGTTTAATGACTTATAACAGTTCCTGCCTTAGCATTCCCCTAAATAGGTTGAGCTAGTAACCTGGGGCATCGCCTGGATAACCTTTCCGCATTTGCCGTGGAATTTTGAAAACTACAGAAAACCAAACTCAGAAAAGAAGTACCGGAGTCCTAACCCGGTACCGCCGGACTATATGAAGCAAGTGTGCTAGCCACTATACCTTATTTCAAAAAGAGAGAGACAACATTCTGAACAGACCCCCAGTCCAAAGCACAACATGCAATTTGCAAAATAAGTTTTATGTGATATTATGTGACAGCGAGCTTACTTGCATTACATCTTTGAAAAACGGGAGAAAATGTTAGAAAATGTTTTTCCAAACTCGTGGAAAACAAGCATTGTTATACCTCTTCCAAAATTTGCAACGACTGTTACAATGATCTTAGACCTATATCTATTCTTCCTGTACTTTCTAAACTACTTGTGAAAGCAATAGGTATCCAAATGCGCAGTTTTCTGGATGCTAAATGATCCTAGTACCTATCTAGTGAACAATTACGATTCCGAGCAGGTTATAATTGTGAGACTGCAATGGCACATGTTGTTGACGATATATTGCAAAGTGGATTAGTCTAAAGCTTTTGGATATTGGATGGCTTGTTTGGATATTGGGTTGAGAAAGGCCTTCTGCGAATCTTTGATTCTGTCCCGTTTTAATTTCTGTGACAGTGTTTACTACTCGATAGTGCTGATAGAGCCAGGATTCAGCGTTTACAAAACTCCTGACTGCGTTTCATTTATGATATCCGTAAATTCGACAGGATATCTCACACACTGGGATGGGCGTGTTGGATTAATATGTCAAGGAGGGCTAAATTTCATTCCACCATTTTTTATCATAAGGTGGTTTTCTATAGAAAACCCAGCCACTTGCATCGTAAGATTCTGTTCAGAACGGTCGTGCACAATGATGGTTAAAGTAAGAAATAAGGCCATTAGCCGGCTTAATTGGCCAACATTCATGAAAATTTTATATTTTGGACTACAGTGCCTCCATAAAGTTATAAATTTATAGCTCACTTTGATGAAAATTCCAGTCACGATTTTTGATTTTGATTTGTCGTATTTTTCCATAATATTTCAATATACAGGGAACTTCCTTCGAGTGATCATATCAACGACAATTTGTTTAGACATATGTTTTAATTTGTAGACTTCTATCGCTGAGCTGATTCCAAAAATATATGTTACTGGAAATTGACATCCGTGATCTTGATGTCGTACAGTTTGGGCATAGATTGCAGAAGAATGACTGACAAAAAAACTGAATTCTACTAGATGCACTAAAATAATAGAAACCTTATTTAGAGGCCGAGTGCAGGATTATCACATTATTAGATTGGACATTAACATTTTTATCCATAAAAAGTTCAGAATGATAACCTTAGGAAATAAAATGAGATTTATGCAATGCTTCTGTAAACTGGAATTTTATATTTTAGCAATTTCTTTTTTGCTAGAATAATAACATTTATTAGCATATCAACAGTATCCTTCATGAAACTATCTATAGCAGTTTCCGTCTTTCTTCGTGATATTATGTTTTTTCCCGACACCAAAGCTATCAAACCTGTCTTTCATGTATTTGTACTTTTTTTAAGATTAATCTTTCGTTTCAAAGTTTTCTTCATCGTTTTCTCTATTGTTTCTTTTGTAATCTTGTTTTTTTTTTCATTTCTGCATAAAGCGTCTGTAGTGTTACTTTCAGAACATGAGCTAGCTTTAGCTTGCGTTACAGGCATATTACTCTAAGCCCACTACTTTCTGCAACTACTCTAGTGCATTATTTGTAGTGCTACTTTCAGAACAAAAAGTTTTCAGCAGTAGGACTGGCTTGTGTTGTTTCTGAGGTTTTTGAGAAAAAGGTGTATTCAGTAACTGCATTAGGATCGAACGAAATGATTCCACATCTAAACGTAAAAGCTCCTCAAACTGAAATCGAGTGAATTGTTGTGAAGAATATTAGTCATATAACGACTACAGGTAAGTTAAAGTGTGTGTTTCAAGTAGATACTTGAAAAACGAACAATCCTATGACTATAACCAATGGCTTGTTTGGTGAGATACGCTCATTAAAATAATATCGTTCTTTTAGACACGCTTAAGCATTTGAATGCAAGCGGTGTAAGATGATGATCAAGAGAAGATGGACTTCTCATAGCAGTTTCAAGGCATGAAATGGGTTTTCAATGAATCCAAAAATATTTCAGTATAAACGTAAACTGACATTTGCAACATTTTAATTTTAGAATCACACAAAAGTCTTTCTTTAAGTTTTACTTTTTATCATGAGCGGGATTAAGGCAATAAGAAACCTCGTCTACATAAATTGAAATAGATATTGCTTGCTCTTTATTTCCCGAATTCACATTCCTAAAACTTTCAATTGTAATAAGTTTTATTGGTTTATTGTTTATTTGCAACCCATATTGTCCATATGATAGATATTTATGTTTCATGAGACTACTTTCTAACAAATTAACTACTTTTCAACAGTATTTTTAGTCAGTTTCTTGGTACAAATAGAAACGCCTTCTGTTCGTTGAATTTAAAGTTCGGGGTATCGAGAAAGGAACGATGATAGCCCGTTGTAGTCAACGAGGTTTGTTTCTCTATTAAAATTATGCTTCAAATTTAATGCTTCTGTCAGCTTAAAAGCTATGGAGCGTACTGAATCTGTATCAGGTGTGAAAGTACGTGGCTGAAGCTCTTTAGTGTGTGAAACATCAACAACTTTTCATTTTGGGTGCCCGAAGTGATTCCACAGAACCGGTGGTTAAGGCTTTAGATTTAAGGTGCCTTTTTAACGTAGTTTTCGGAGCTTTTAGGTCTTGCCTGCGGAGGCATTACAGGCGAAGTCTGAACTACTGTTATTGCTGACTGAAATAAAATATTCAAATCAGCATACTTAGTGGGCTATCTTAAAATTCTACAAGAACTAAGAGTGTGGCAAAACTAAAAAATCATGTAACAGCAAATGTGGGAGTTCAGCGAACCTAAACTACAGAATCAGTCCATACATTGGCATTGGTACACTGACAGATCTAAAACAGACACAGGAGTGGGAATATATATTTACAGGCCGAGGTGGAGATTACATTAGCCGAACAATTTTTCAGGCAGAAATATATACATATAAGGTGGTGCAATCAAGATGGAGTGGACGATTATAATTAAATGATGACGAGTTTCGAAAAACCTTTCTGGTATTTGATTGAAGACTACATGGACTACGTTTTAAAAATATTTTCATTATACAAGATGATCGAACCAGTCGGTGACGAACCAAACTTGTTTTGTTTTTTTAATGGAACACTCAGTATTAGAATACTCCAATTGATTTTGCTAATTACTACAAACAATTTGATGTAACATCAGTTGGGTTTGAAACCTATAGTTACGGAGAGAAAAGCGATTAAAGTTGAACAAACACTCCAATATCGTTCATTTTATACCAACACCAGAAATGAATATTAAAAAATTAAGTGAATCATTGAATGTGCCATATTCTTGAGTAAAATAATGACCTAACTCAACTTGAAATTATTCACCATTATATAGGGTGATCGAGTTTCGTAAATCCAATTCGGACTTACTTTTTTTCAAATGAAACGCCCTGTATATTATTTTTCTGTGTTAACGAGAACTTTATCAGCTTTCCAAAAATGTCATACATGTTACCCTTTTGACTGACGGTTTTTAAGCAAATTGACCGCAAATGTAATTTTTTGAGATTTGTTACGTTAAAAAAATCTATTGGTGACAGATCGGGTGATCTCGGTGGCCACGCAATTGGTCCACCGCGTTCGATCCAGCGATTTGCTTTCCAGTTATCGAGATAAGCTCTTACGTTTCTGTGGTAATGTGTGGGAACTCCATTGTGTTGAAACCAAAATCGCTCTCTTGCTCAAATTCAGAGTTGGTAGTAGAAGTAGTGGCAACTAGTTTCTAAGAAAATTTAAATATACTTCGCCAGTTAACCGTTCTTCAAAAAAGAAAGGTCTTATTACACGCGAGCCAATTATTTCACCACAGACGTTTATCGACCATTTACTTTGATTGTCAATTTGACGAATTCAGTGTGGATTTTCTACAGAATAATAATGCATGTTATGCCGATTAATTATTCCATTGCTTTTAAAAATAGCCTCATCAGTAAACATTACATTATCGATGAAATTTGGATCATTCCAAATTTTGTTTAAAAGTAAAACTAAGAACAATTCTCTATTGGCATAGTCGCGATCGTAAACTTGCTGGTGCAATTCCATATGAGATAGATAATATTTATATTTTTTTAAATCCTTTTAATGCTGGTACGTTCAATGCCAGACACTCTTTCAATTTCAACGGTACTTTCTTGAGGATTTTCTTCAACTGCTAATAATACCGTCAACTGGTTTGCTTCATTTATAACAGGTTTGTTAATTACTTTACGTTTTGTAAATGCAACCTTTCCTATTTGTTGAAATCTGTCTACTAAACTTCGAAATGCATCTGGTCTTGGCTTTCTTTCGTATTCCGGATATCGGGAAGCATATATTCTACTAGACAATAGTGGGCATTTTTGGCATTCGCCCAGTATAAACACCATATTTACCAATTCTTCTGTAGTTAGAGTCATTTCTATTGAATAATTAATAATAAATCAAGAATAAATTACAAATAGAATTTAACGCATTGACAGGGATGACAGTAACTGATTCACTTGTTAGGTTTTGCAGCATTTTTATTAAAATACTAACTTGATGAGTTTTTTGATTAGTTTAAATCTTTAAACGTAAAAAATCACAAAAAATTACATTTGCGGTCAATTTGCTTAAAAACCGTCAGTCAAAAGGGTAACATGTATAGCATTCTTTGAAAGCTGATAAAGTTCTCGTTAACATAGGAAAATAATATACAGGGTGTCCCATTTGAAAAAAGTAAGTCCGAATTGGATTTACAAAACTCGATCACCCTGTATAATGGTGATTAATTTCAAGTTGAGTATAGGCCATTATTTTACTCAAGAATATGGCATATTCAATGATACACTTAATTTTTTAATATTCATTTCCGGTTTTGGTATAAAATGGACGACATTGGAGCGTTTTTTTCAACTTTAATAGCTTTTCTCTCCGTAATTATGGGTTTGAGACCCAACTAATATTGTACCAAATTGTTCGTATTAATTAGCAGAATCGAATGGAATATTCTAATACCGAGTATTCCATTAAAAAAAAACATAAGTTTGGTTCGTCACCGACTGGTTCGATCACCATGTATAAAGAAAATATTTTTAAAACGCAGCCCATGTAGCCATCAATCAAATTCCAAAAAGGGTTTTCGAAATTCCTCATCGTTTAATTACAATCGTCTACCCCATCTTGGTTGCACCACCCTGTATACATATACTATTGAAGAGTGCACCTAAGAATATTTGAGAAGACGTTATCAAGGTGGACCTATTTTCTCAGACATCCATTAAAGGCTCTACGGGCATGTATCTTTCAGTCGAACCTAACCTGACCAAACGAACCACATTTATACTAATTCGATCACCGAAGATGTGGGGCATAACGAGATTAGCGATGATTTTGCAAAGAACGGAGTGTCAATTCATTGGACCAGAGTCATTCTGTAGCCTTACCAAAAGGTCACATAAAGGTGAATCTCCAATAGTGGGAAACTAATCAAAGAATCTTGCACTGGAATAACGTTCCAAAACTAAGACTCCGATTGAGCTACCATTTGTTGTTAGGACAAAATTAATAGTGTCACATTATTTAAGATGAGGTAGTGTTGTAACAAAGCAACGAAAACAGATTCACACAGACAATTTTATACATAAAGCTATAGTAATCTTGATAAGCAATACACCTATTACGAAAAAGAGGATTAATTAAATTATTAGCTAATATCAGTGTGTGCTGCAAGTTTCTGTAAATTGTAGGACTAATAACCGTTTAAATAATCGATTGGCTAATGTTAAGATGTGCGTGCAACACTGAGAAAGTGCAGCAATTAACTGGATACATAAGTGTATAATTGCATAAAGAAATCACATACACCACATATTTAATATATTACTACCATTTTAAACAGTCATAACAGTCGATCATTGTAAAATATTTTAATGTATTTCCTACACATTTGGTGGATACAAGAAATGGCTTTTACACTCTTATTCATATGTCTTTTACAGTATGAATCAATCACAATAATTACATAAATAGGTAATAATGAAATATTAAATACATATTTTGCAACACATTATGGTCGGATGGCAGAGTAGCCGGTTGCATTTTTGGAATTCCTGATTTGATTTACATTCCACACGTCAAACAGACGTAGTAAAATTTACTGAGCCAGACTACAGATGCAACAATTAGTTATATTTAGTTTAATCTGCAGCAAGGGCTACATTATAATAATATACATCCGCAAGTCAAGCATTACAATACAACCAACAGCATCCATGCGTTACGCTACTTTAATGAGTTTTTGCGTACCATACTTCTATCGTGTCGTTCTTTTTGCATTGTCAGAAGATTAACTCAAGAATGTGCTTCAATTCATTTTATGATAAGAGACAGACGTAAAATCATTACAATTAACGTGGAAGTGGTAATGAATTATTTACAACGTTATTTCCCTGTATGGTATTTTATATCTGTAACATCTGTACATTTTAAGTAAAGCTCCTGAATTTCAATTTTGATTTTTGAACTTTATCCTTATTTTCAAGAAGTGAGTTATGAATGAACTGAGACATCTTCCTCTCGTCTCAATTAAATATGCAGAAAATTAGTTGTAGATTATTTCATATTGGTATTAAATTTTATACAGCATGGTATTATTTCTTAGTTCCACGATCAGAATCATATAGAATCTAATTTCAAAATCGGTACTAAAACGTTAAAATCTTACTGTACAACCGAAAAATTCATTTTGTCCATAAAAACAACTATGACATACATTCTGAACGACACTGTATATTGTGGAATCTATAGGTGTCAAATAAAATATAAAGCAAGACTATACAATTGCATATCGAAGGGAATACTAAAAATGCCTCAATTCACGACTGGTGTTATTTAAAAGTTCTCCCACATGGAAAGCTCCGTTATGCAGTTACGCCAGCAGATTTTTCTAAATCAATTTAGGCAACGCAACGAGACGTAAAAGTTTATTTGATCTTGGATTACATTTTAAAGTCGTGATTGATTCTGTTTCAAGTGGAATATTCATGTTTCTTGCATTTCATATCAAAGAAAATCAGATCAAAAGGTAAACGGAGATGCTATTTTCTCAACTCCGAGCTTTTACCTATATACGTACACACACATACATTCACTATGTGATGTGATGACGTGGAAAAGAGGAAGTAGGAACAGGTATGTACGTCTCCGTTGAACATCGAAAGCGCCCGAGTTCATTTCTTTCGGAGTTTATTTGATTTTGTTATGTTTGTACGCGTGATTTTCTTTCGTGTATTACCTTCATTATGAATTTTCTTGGTGAACGTCGGATTTTGCCGCGATACGTTGGCGGTTAAGGATGTTGGAAATGTGTCTTACTCGAGAGGTTTATTGATCTGAAAGAGAACAAGATTAGAAAAGAAGAAGAGGAAAGTGGATGTTTACTTTTTCGTAGATTTCTGTGTGTAACGAGTGGAATATTTTTATTTAGTTTTCAACCGCATTGAATTGGACAAAAATTCTTATCACGCTGCTTCGTTTAAATAAAAATTATCATAAAACTTGTTTCAAGGTAATAATCGTTTCTATTTTCAAACGAACATATCACAGTTGGTTAGTTGGTTTGTTTAAAAACAGCGTTAATAAGAACATCTATTTCAAATTTCCTTAATCTGTTGTTTCTAACTATAATCAAAAAAACATTACCATTTCAAGTTGCTCACAGTATTATATTAACACTAAGAATTCGAATAAGACGGGAATTAATGGTGAAAATTAAAAATAAATTTCACGTAATTCTTACTGTGTTCTCACTAAAATACACTGTTGGAATGGAGTCAATAAGTCGTATGGTAGTGGGAGGAATAGCCAACCATGCTGCTTTAACTTGTCTTGATAGCTTCTCGACATTAGCTGGAGGAGCTGCATAAAATTGAAATGTCCGAGCGATCATATCTCAGGCATATGTATTTGATCGGATTCAAATCCGGAGAACGAGCCGGCCATATGGTGCATACCCATAATCATTCCTCGCTCAACCTCGCTTAGGTAACGCGAACGGCCTTTTATTACATACGAAGTACGATTACATAGTGCTCCTTGGCACTACAGTAAGAACGGCCGGTTTCTCCCGTCCGCTTCGGTTTCCATGCCGCTGGAGTGTTGGGCTCGTGCAGTATATACATACACTATACATGCACGACAACAAACGACCACACGTCAGGCGTATTGTACATATGTTTATGGAAGAGCACCATATATCTGCATCCGATCGAACATGTCTGGGATATGATCGATCGGATACTTCGATCTTATACGGCTCCTTCGGCTAACGTTGAGGAGCTATAGCGCAACATGGTTAGCCATCCGTCCCGCTACCACACATCGACTTACTGACTCCATGCCTCGTCCTGTAGCGATGGTATGTACTGTTAGTGGAGAATACTCCTGTTATTGATACATCTCCTCAAAGCAGAGCTTCGCCGCTTTCCAGGTGAGGATAAGTTATACTACTTTAGTACTATTTCTATACCACGTTTCATTGCTTCAGAACCACACGTTCAGATTATATAGGATGTGCTTGTCACTTTTTTCTGACATTGTAACTGGAGAAGCTAAGAGGATTATACATATTAGGTAAAAATTTGCAAACAAAAGTTACTCATAAAACATTTTCTAAGTAATTTCCAGAGAAACATTTGTTTCTCTTCTACCATACTGAATAGAAGCTAACAGTATTTTAATTTAAAATTGTAAAATTGGGTTGTTGTAGTATTTAGTTGGAACTGAACTTCTACTAGTCTATTAGATCTAGTGACGTTACATCTAGTGACCTTAAATATTACACGGTGCGCCGAAAGATTTGACCATTTTCCATTTTGTTCTATTTTTGAATCTATTGGCAGTTGACGTGCTTCTATATTAAATTCACACTGATTACTTCAATTGTTTCGATTTCCTAATTCCACATCTCCTTTCGACACATAAACTAAATATTTCCTCCATCTTTCAATAATTTTTCTCTAGGCTGTTAAAACTCTGATGATCAATTCACATACATTCATTTAGTCCTCTTATTTCGAAAACCTCCTAAGGTTTGCTTTTACTTCATTATTCCATGAAGATGTGGAGCTTTCCAAACTTTCACATATCTTCCACACACTTAAATACATCCTCCAATTTTCGCCACCAAATATCGAAACATTCTAAGGAGAATTCTAACAAAATAGTGATCATTAATGGAATTAGTTTGGGGATGAACTCCCAGCATTACAGCATAGATAGGATATGATGACCCACGAAAATGGTAAGACATCGTTCAAAAATTCATGTTAGAGATATGTTCAAACGTCTTGATTTAATTAAAGAGCATAAACAACGCTTTTCTCGTACTCGGATGTATTTAATTATTTTAATAAAATTGTAGGTCTCCATTACTTGTTAGAGACGCTTATTGCAGTGCTATTAAGTTGAATGAACAGTCAAAACAGAATGAGAAAAAGTGTCAAATTAGCTTTGTGAAGATGCTAATATCTCATAGAATGTATAAATAAATCGTAAATAGTATGATTTACGATTTTTTCTAATCACTTCTTTGACCCAATCTTTATCAAAAGTATTTTGACCTGCTACAAAAAAGTAGAATTGCTCCAAGTATATATATTATTTCTTCGAAATTTACTTCCGCGTAAAGTTTAGTTTTAGGGATTTCTTTTCTCTAAAGACGGATTGGAAGCAGTTAATGATTGAAGGCGAGCTAAGTCTCGAAACGTCCTGCGCTAGAATTTCTTGTTCCGGGGATACTACGGCATTAAATGGAACCAATCATGGTATTGTTTGAAGCTTTCTTACTGCCTAATAATTAAAGACTGTGCAAGAATAATCCACTAGCCATTGTATTTGTTTGACAATTTCCACCAAGTACGTTCAAGCCAAATTAATTTAGACGTACGCACGAGCATACGTGTAGGCAAGATCAGGGATACTCTAAATTGACAAAATTTTCTCGTAATGCCAACCCAAACTGTAAGTAAAAGTTTCAATCTTAACTATGTGCGCCACACACTTACGTTCATTCGCCTACAAAACACTACAGGACGCTTTAAATGTATCTACCAATTAGCTTCGCAACTGCATTGTCTTTTCTAATACTACCAAAAGTGCCTGTCAAAATACTAAAGTTCCACCAACTTTTTAATCCACTTAACGAGATTTTCCAAAAATATTCAAATTCAAATCCGGATTTCTGGAGCTTCAGTTACAGTTTACACTACATTATGTGTATGAGTATGAGTCCAATGGATCTGAGATCATTGATAGTTTTCACGTTGGATGGTCAGGAGAGAAAATAAATCGTTTTTGGATCTTTTGACAAAAAGTTTTATGAAAACAAAACTTACTACTGCATTAGTGCATTATAATAACAAGAGTTTAATATTTTCCATAAAATAAAACAAACTTACAAACTTATTTAATAATAATTCTTAAGACTTAAGTAAGGTTCATAATAACACCAACAGATTTTGAACTATTTTTTATTTAGAACAACACTTTCTGTCTTCCTTGCCTCTTTTCTGCTTCCCACTCCCAAATCTGACAATCTTTGCTGTCCCATAATCGATCTCAAACAATTTTTGACTCTACTAAGCACACTAAATGAGCGTTCTGCCTGTGCTACCGAAACGGGAAGGATGCAAAATATACGGAGTGGTATACACAAATTAGGAAATAAAATAGTAATTTTTAGCGCTGATAATTTGTTCAGCAACTTCAGAGGTGGCACTGGAGTGTCCGAGATGTTGCTCTTTGCAATTGATTTTAAATATTTAACCTCCTCCTTGAATTCGGGGCCGACATCCACTTTGTATTTATTTGAGAATCCACCACATACTTCTTCAATTTCTTCGTCATTCATTTCTTGATATTTCCACAAAACTGAGTTTTTTTTCTTTATTCAAAATTTGTTCAACAAACTTTTTGACTGTATACCTACATTTTTTGAACACTTATTATTTTAATCGGGCCCTCCGGAAGCCCGGGCTCCGGGGATTTTGCCCCCTCTGCCCTTCCCCCTCTGCCCTTCCCCCTCTGACGGCGGAACTGCACCGCGATAACCCTAGCAATCATCTAAAAGGGCTCAAGCACTGATTTTGCAGGACTCACGGTAATTGTACGAAAGCTGGTATTGATTATAGATCTAAGTGAATCAATTATAAGTCGAATTGATGAAGTGGATCTTTTTCTGCATTTTACGCGAAAGCTCGGAATTACTACTACTGATATCAAGAACAGCCGAAGAAATTACTGCTAATTTATTTGCAACTCCAATTATGCTCCTGTTCCTACCAGAATTAAATTTTCGGCTAGTTTTCACGTGGTGTATTGTTTCTAGAGTAGCAGATATCACTCTAAATCATCTCTTTGAAGCAGGAGTAAATGTTCGTCTTTTGGCAAATACAGTAAAGCAGTGTTATAATTAGACGATGAAGTAGTCCAGTTAAGTCATTGTGTTTCTTTGAATTTATTTCTTTCGCATCTTGCTGCACTCCAAACTGTGTACTTAAAAATCTTTATTACATTTCAGATCTTTTTCATCTTAAGGACTGTGGGTTCCTGGATACAAAAAAATTGGTATTCGGTTGATGATCAGGGCCCATGAGCTCTCGAAACACGTGTCCTGACTTAATCAATTAAACGTTGTGGTGTTGGTATTACCGATTTTTTTATCTACAATTTGCAGGAATATGAAAAATAAAACTTTGAATTCATAATTTTTGTTTTCTTATTTTGATGTTGCTTTATTCTCTAATGTAGGTATTGTTACATTTGACCTATGTAAACGTTGCAAGAAATTGGGATATACCTACTTTGTATATTGATGCTGGTATTTGTTGAGGTTTATTCGCTTCATTTGTGTTAAATAGATACCTTATGAAGACGTTGTTCCGTAAATTTTTGGGTATCAGAACAGAAAATAGGGGAACTGAGATTTATTGTGCGGTCAGCATAGCTAATTACAGTATACTTGCTTTGTAAGCTAGAGGGACGGTTGAATAATAATTTAGATAATGATCAGACCAAGCGAGTTTGTGAAATAATTTTGTGAGAATTGTTTTATCTCAGATTAAGTAAAGCAAATTAATTACATAAATTTTCAATTTCGATGGTGAATTGGTGCTTTTTGGGATAGCAGTTGAGTACCTAATTGTTGTTCTGAGTGAAGTAGCGTGTCTTTCAAGAAATAGTATGTTTATGATGGTTGTGTCTAAATTTTTCATGATTAATTAAGGAATTACGGATAAGATTGGTGAGCCTATGGCCTAGCCAAACTTTTGTTTACAAAATTTATCTCGGAATATGGGAACTGGAGATATGTGGATGAAAACGTTAATTCTAAATCTTGAATGAATTTCTTTAAAGGTCAATCTGTGTGTTTCTTTATTCTGTCTTTTTTTTACTACTACACAAATCTATTCACTGCTGCTACTATTCACCAATTAATAGCTATAAACGTAAACCGGTTTAATTTATTACGTGGACTATTTTCTGTGGTGCAAGAAAATAAATTATTAACTTAAATGTTTTGTAAACTTGTGTTGATACTTAATCATGGTGGCCAAAGTCATGATTTTTGTTTACAAAAATATAAATTGTCATAAAAATGGATGGGCAAAATATATTAGAACGGTATGAATAAAATTATGACTTACCGATATAATTGTATTACTAGTTGTTCATAAAATCGATATTCATAAAAATGTCAAAAGTAGTATATCGGGTGACATCTATACAAACATATCCGAACTAAATGGAACAAGTAGGGGAGAAAACGATACGCCTCTTTGAAAGTATCCGCCCCGAGGTGTGGTTTACATTGTAGTGGGGTTAGATTACAAATTAGCAGGGTGGGGGCAGTGTAATGGCTGCCAGAATCTGTCAGTCCGTAGAATATAATAAGAGATATCTTATTATCCTGGAGTCCTGGTGTAGTAATGCTTCTAATTTGGTCCCGTGGGAGAGGCGCTGCAAGTTTCCACGCAGGATCCTTGTCTTCGGCTGTCCCGCGTGCATTCATTACTATGGATTTCAGAAATTTAATTTCACTGTGATAAGTGATTAAACGTCACTTCTTCTATTGGTTTTCGCGAAACCGGATTAGAATTTTAAATTTATTCCGTATCCGCCGTAGTAATGCTAATTCGATGATTTAATAAAGCATGCTCTATCACTTCAGGAGAAATACTTACTCGAAATACTATCTCGTAATATATTTCTCTAGCTGTACTAGAAGTAGGTATAATAGTATCGTTCTTTTATCAACCCGAATTCTAACTAGCCAACTTCATGAAAATACCAACTATACGAAACTTCGTCATACTGGTATCACTGCTATGTTGTTTCAAGGTCGATTGATTGAAATGGGGTATATTTGTACCTACACTCGTCATGTTTACAGGATACAATCTAATACAAGTCATTTGTGCAATTATTGCTTTGTTAGCCGTGATATTCCAAATATATTTTATTTTTTAAGTACCTATATGTTGTATAGTGACAAGTATACAAGTATTAACAGTTATGGTACAATACTAATAAGCGCAATTTTTTATGAGATAATTTCATTTTGACGAAATTAATACATAGAGATCCTTATCAAAACAGGCCTATATATTCGTATAGATATATGAGAGAGTGGGGCAAGAACAATGAACTATGGATGGTATTCGGTTGATGATGAGAGGTCATACGCTCTCGAAACACGTGTCCCGAGTAATTAATAAAACGTTGTGGTGTTGGTGATACCGCTGTTTTTATCTGTATCTGTATTACGAGCTCACAGGCCTTGAAATCACATTGGTAAACGCGGTTTTTGATTACACTAAATACCATGGTCTATTAACTGTTTTACTAAAGAACATATATTACATAAAATTAAAAGAAAGACTTTTTAGCTTCACCATAAAAGATGTTAATCATTTAATTATCGAGCTATAGCGGAAAAAATTAATAAAGATAGAAAATGATGGTATCAGTTTATGAACAGATATCCACTTTTATCTTGCAGACAGTCAGAGAAACTTTCAATATCAAGAGCTGCTAGCTTTAGTAAGAAAAATGTTAACGAATTTTTTGATCCTTGGAAAACTGTGAACGAACAGTGGACGAATACGGTTTTAATGCAACGGAAATTTATTAAAATAATGAAAGTGATTTTCTACTATTCAAAAAAGAATTAAAATGTAATTGGACAAAGAGGAAAACATCAAATTGCGTGCAAATTGTGGCCTCTCCAAATGAGACCAAAAAGTCCATACCACAATTGTCTATTTAATACAGTTCCTATAATGCAGCTGGTAAATGTGTATCACCATTATGAATGGAATATACGAAGGACAAGCTACAATTATTGAAAGATTGATACATGTTTTTAGAATTTTTATTTTAGATATGCTCACTTAACCATCCTCTCCTTCTATAGTTCAAAAGCATTCAATCGGCTGTCTCTAGGAAAACTATCAAAAAAACACTTAACGGCGATGTCAATCTCTCCTCCTGACTGGAACCTTTTCCCTTTCAAATGCATTTTGAGGTCAAAAAGTAGCCAGAAGTCACACATCACCAATATCCGGTGAGTAAGGAGGATGTTCTTTGATTTTGTTTTCCGCTAAATACTGAACAGTTGTACCTGCTGTATGGAGAGGAAGGAGAAGAGGGTTTCCTCATCTTCGCATGTAGTGGAAACATCAATAAACGCCGGTATGTATGTTTCATTGCGCCAATTACAATTTTAAAAATAATTTAATGGCATCCAGCATTCAACAAAGTTTGTTGGCAAATTCTGCTGTTTGTTAATCTATCAAATGATGGGGTACAAACCGAGTTACAACCTTTTACAAATGTACATGTTTGTGTACTTTTTGCACAGGTACTTACCTAACAAAATTTTTCAATTCTCCATAATTGTAGCTTATCCCTCGTATAAATATAGGAACACCTTCTGGTGGTATTACTTATAACAATTTCTGATACCATAGCTATGCCTATCAAAACATGTCTGAGAACAATGAAATTATCGATATACAGGGTTATGTTTACAATCTCATGAAGAACATTAAAACATTTTCTAATATAAATTTAATAGGTATAAGTATAAAAATATATTGAGTGCCCATCACCTAGTAGGTACGCGGAAGTTCAATATCTTGGTTCATAAGAGAGATAATTGAAACTTTTTTTATTTCACGTGTCTAGTTTTCTCAGGATCTACAAACCTAAAAATAATGCCGATTGTACAAGGTGTTCCATTTTCTCTGCACATACAGCAACTTTGTTTTTTAAATACAAACTTATATTTTTTATAGTTTATTTTGAATCTACATGAAAAATAAAAGGGACTTTATGTATGGTATTCATCTGAAAAAACTGACGGTCATTAGATATTTGGCTTACTATGTTTTTCTAGTAAATTTTTGTCAATTACAATTTGCAAATTTTGCGGTTACGCTAATTAACAGAAAAGCTATTTTTAGACCAAATATTAGGCAATAATGGTTCTTCAAAACACCACGTCAGAAACTGACCTACAGTATAAGAGACGGCCAGAAAGTGTTGTCAAATTTGACGAAGCAAAATATGAAAAATCTCCGTTAATTCAAATGGAACACTCTGTATATTATTAGTGAGTAAAACGCAGAATTAAATGTTCTACAACTTTGCTATAGTATTCCCTATACCTAAGTTCAAACTTTAGGTAAAAACGCAGTATTATAGTAAAAAGTAAGTAAATTTATGCATTACTTCAAATTTACTCCATTAAAAAAAAGCAAAAATTAAAAATACAATTAAAAAAATTGTTCAGTGTTCTTCTGAAAAAAAAATAATCCAACAAGTTTATAATAAGTTTTATTAACATTAGGTTCTTTATATCAACAAGTCTTTGCCACGCTTTTTCCGTAAAAAGCGCAGTGGCAAAGACTTGTCAAGAGCTTCATTTATCAAAATTCAGGTGTGAATTAAAGTATTATACATGACAAATTATCATGTCAGTTCTAAAATTGACCGCGTTGTTTTCCTTGTGCGGATACATATCATTTAACAAATTAATCGTTTTTTACACAGATACAAATATGGAATTCCTTAGTGTCTGGAGTATTACATAAGTATTTACTTCTATTGTTCGTCTATTGGTTTGAGCGATTATACATTTAGACTATTTTCAGGTGAACATTTTTTATTTTGTATACCTTGTTTTTTATTAAGAGGGACAAAAGTTAAAATCGCCCGCCAAAATATAGGCTTATGATTGGTTAGTTGCCAGTCATGTTTACACTGCTCAAATTTGCCAATTTTACTGCCGCTATATTGCAAACACAGCTGATTGAGTAAATATCTTTGTAAAAAAAGTATTTTCCAATTTTTATTTGTGTTGCTACGGTATTCAAGCAATAAAATTAGTTTTTTAAGAAACTATTTCCTTGTGATAATGGATCCGCAGCCTAGTACACGTGGATTATCAACATCGTCTCCAAAAAACAGGAAAAGCAAGCTATATTAAATATGTACAAGAAAATTATTGATGGTTATGCTAGAAAAAAGAAGACACAGATAGCACTGCAAATATCAAACACTTTCCGTAGTATACTTAGATATGTGTATATATAAATTTGTATGTGTATTTATATTCCATAATAAAAATAGGTGTTTCAAGAACAAGTGTTTATCGAATAATTCATGAATATAAAACCAAACTGCTAATTTCACCACCATCAAAACGATTACAGGTACAGGTTTTTTTGTGACGGAGAACTTCCTACGTTAAACAAGAAATTAAAGGAAGGTGAAAATATATCTCAAATAAGTCGTTCTACTTTATCTAAATTAATAAGAATGCTTAATTTTAAGTAAGTTTTGGTATTAGATTATTTAAATGTTTTACATACTATTTATTTATAGGTTTTGCAAAAGTATGCTACTTAAACGTGAAGACAGTGTTTTATGGAGACGAAGATACCTATTTATAGTAGTAAGATAAGTACCTACACAAATTGGAATTTTCATTCTTAATTTGGATGTGCACACGTGCTAATAAGATTTAAAGTTATCGCATTAAAACATTAAATATGTGTTATTTGCCCAATATTTTAACTACCTAGATTAATTGTTGATTCAAATCTTGTAAGCTGCATCTACTACTTACTAGAGGAATGGTATCAGTTACTTCTTCAGCAAGTTTAAATTTCGTTACATAAAAATTTTCTTGTTGAAGTTTATAATTGCTTTGACAGCGTCATTTTTCAGAAATTATCATTTATTATTTTGTGTAATTATGTAGAATATACCTCACTTACTAACAGTATTAGATATCGAAAGTAAATTGATTTTTATTTCTGGAATGTATAAGACGTCATCCAAAGTCATCCCAGTAACAATATGCATAAAGATCTTTTAGAACTATCTTACGCCATCACCTATCACTTTTATCTTTAATCTTACAGGTCTTCTTAAGGTACTTCCTTAAAGCATTTCAATACTTTGATTTGTAAAAATGCCCTTCTATCTACTACTCAATACTAATTGTAGCTTGCAAATGAAATGTCGAATCTAATTTTTTGAATAAACTATTGTAAAATCATGATTTTCGAAAAAAAGCAATTTTGGTTTAAAGTCATCATTTAGTTTATCAGGGCAATGTTTTTTTTTGTATATTTAGTAGATTAGTTTCCATCTGAGCATATGAATCTATTAGGTACTAATATAGAACTTATTTCCGCACAAAATCATTAATGCTAACGTTCGGACTACATTGGACTATTCTTCAAATTTGACGCTTTTGTTGGATAATACATTGACGAGATTTTGTTGAAGATAACTAGCGTTTCTAGGTCATCTATAAGGCACAGTGCAGTGAATTTGAGCCACACTCCCGTGAAATTTCTCATAAAATAGGTATGTGCCTGAAGATCTTAACGTCTTTGTCCCAACTTCTCCTTCAATAAAGTACCTAACAATTTAGTATGTACATATATTGCGGTAAAAACTTTACTTTTGCCTTAAATCTTTTCGATGAATACACGGACAATTTATTTAAATAAATACTTTTTCAGTATAACAACATATAGGTAATAAAAAATGTATTTGAGCAAAATAAATTTAAATTAATATTTTTTTTGCGTTAGTAAGTAATATTTTAATAAGGAAAATAATATACATAAAAGAATTCAATTATAAAATGGAAGGATTAAATGATACTGCATTTTGTACGTATTTCCGAAAGACAAATTTTGCAAAATTCAGATTAGGTGAAGATTGTTGGCCTAGAGATAGACTCTCCGAAGTTAATCTGATTATTATTTCCAAGCAGACGCACATCGACAGGGCCTTCAACCTAAAAAATGAAGTATAAAGAAGTGTTTAAAGTGAATAAGATACTTGTCATAAGTGGATTATGTATTTACAGATGATTAGTGCTTGTTACTTGTTAATAATGACTTCTTTCAAGGTCAATGTAACTACTATCCTACTTACAGCACAAAAGGTTTAAAATTTTTAGTTACTTCTTAAGGAATGCCACCATTATTACTTACTTTATTTCGTTGAGTACTCGATTTATAATACTCGAATGCAGTTTATTAATTCATTATGTTTATTTTCAATTTACTATTCGGAAATCTATTCGTTCTTAGGTATGATCGAAAATTATTTATTTAACGAATTAATGCACTATAACATATGTTGTACATATTCAGATTATAGAGCATTTATATAAACCACCACTATAAGCAAGAGAATTTAGTACCTCTTGCTATACTCAAATCAAATATTCATATCTCGTAGCTCCGCAATTGCATCACAATTTAACATTCAGCGTGTCGTAAAATTATTCGGTCACGTTTGCTAAGCCGGAAACAATTGGCTGCGTTTTCGGTGCATGAGATGTGACCCACACGTTATACAACCAAAACGATAATCACAACGGCATATACGGGAAAAAAAATGAAAATGAGGCTGATTCACAGACACACACGCATACACTAATACATAGTCCCAGGTTTCTGGTTAAATATCATCTCGACAACATTCCCTGTCTAAATATTATGTTGATGGCTAATTGCTGTCTGTCTGCCATGCTGCTGTGTCCGGCGTGAAGATGCTGAGTCAGCTGTCATAATGATCTGAGACGCGACTTTTCCTTATGAAACGAGAACTCGGTCTTTGTTCTACTAATTAGTGCGCCATTGTAATTTACACTGCTGCTATATAAAAATTTAAACTATTATATAGTTAGTTAGTACTATAGGCAGAAAATGTAGCTATGTGTAATTAAAGTAAATAAGATCTGCTTGTATAGTATTAAATTAATCGTACCAACAAATAGGTAAATGGGTTTTAAAACACGGTTTGTAAAAAGAATTACTTCAGATAGATTAAATTACGTTTACACAAAATTTTGAAATTAGAAAATGATAAGAATTTAAATATTTCGATACTTAATAGTAATAACAAGTAGTAAATCGGCGGTATTAGGAATGGAAAATGAATCAAAGTTTTGAATAGATTTTCCTTAAACTGTTATATCCTAAATATTATTGTCAGATAATTTTTGGTTTTTGAATCTTTTCAAACAGTCGTAAGATTTAACCGTCCATAAATGTGGATGAAATAAAATATTTGCTTGTAGTATCTCTATTAAGACAGTTTCAGATAAATGATATACCGCTTTAATGTTAGCTTAAAGAGTAATGAAGTTCCTGCTTTCAATTAAATCTGGTATTATTCAATGGCCAACTGATGATATAATTATAAGTATCAAAGCAGGATTTCACCGCCGATAGGGTATTACAGAAGCTCATGTACATAGATGCCAATGACAATCGAAAAAGTTATCACAGCCTACTTCTGCAAAACATTGTAGACCACAATAAGAAAATACCACAATAAGGAAAATTTTAACTGCAAGCTGCCAGTTATAAGAGCTGTAGTAGAACATGCATTTAGGTTGTAAGGGTAGGTTTAGTTTATGTATTTTTCAAAGTTTAATTTCGATTTATTTTAATATTAATAGAAAATATGAATTTTGAATATTTAACGCATATGCTTGAAGTTTATTTTGTATGTGGGAAAAGACCATGTGACGCTATTAGAATTTATCAGGAACGTTCCCCTGATAGGAAATCACCACATCACAAGAAATTTGCACAACTGGAAGCCGATTTGAGGATGTACGGATCTTTTAAAAAGCCAAAAAAAGACGTACGAACTACAGATGAAAATTTAGATCTAAACGTTTTATTGATGGTTGCGGAAAATCCTAAGATGTCCGTTAGAGAGATTGCTAACAACATTGGATCATCCAGTACAACAGTACATTCTATTTTGAAAAAAACATAAATTAAAACTGTACAAACCTCAACGGATCCATCATTTGCTGGAAGACGATTATCCACGAAGAATGCTATTTTGTAATTTTTGTTTAAATAAATTACGAGAAGATCCACTATTTTATTCTAAAATTCTCTGGTCGGATGAGTGTACCTTCAGGAATAATGCCATATTTGATAGAAACAATCATAGGTATCGGAGCAATGACAATCCTGGATTTCTTATTGAAAATAATATCCAGAGAAGGTTCTCTTTAAATGTTTGGTGTGGAATTTTAGATTCTAGATTAATTGGACCATATTTTATTGACGGTATCCTAAATTAAGAAAGATATCATACATTACTCGAAGAAATAGTGGACAATCTAGAAGAATTGCCCATTGCTCAATACGCACAAATGTACTTCCAACAAGATGGAGCTGCTGGAGCAGTATTTATAGGAAAGTGTTTTGGATTTTTTCATTTGATTATTTTGTCTGATCTAAACAACAAAAGTGTTTATTTTATTGTCTGTATTTTTCATAATTATGAATAAAAAAGACGTTGTGATTGTTTAATTGCGTACTCCAATTCATGACCTACTGTTAGTTTTGCCATATAAAAATTTGCAAAAACTTGTCTTTTTCTTGCATTATTGCTTATTTAAGTGTATGTTTTCATGACATTATTCGAAACGTTAGAAAATGTTCTTTTATAAAAATCGAAAAAAATATATATAGTGCATTTAAAAAAAAAAAGTTGAATTACGTTTCTCGCGAATTATATCTGATAAACAGATAATTTGCATTGCTGTTTGTAGTCTTTGCGAAACCCTACAGTTTCATATATAGATCATTAAAATCGGATGATAAATAAAGATATTACAGCCTTTGGAAATTTTTGTGGAACACCCGGTATACACTTCGTACTATACTTTAAATATTAGTTTTGATCAAAAACGAAAGCAAACAACAACAGCTATTTAATTAAATGCCGCACTACATGTTCCTTATTCGGCTAAAAAGAAACTTAATTTAACTTTATATTAATCTAGACATACTTTTTATAAATAAGAAAAATACAATTAACAGAAAAAAAAACATTACAATTGCTTTAAATTTAGATAATCTTAAAATATGTCTGTTTTCTTTCTATCTCCATTTTTCTTTCTTCAACTTCAATCAGTATCAACCTCATGTTTGTTTCCTTTTTGATTCTTCCAGTTTTAATGCTAAATATATTTTTTTTTGATTTATGATATGTTCTACATTTGTAATAGTAGAAGCAGCTACCTAACTCTAATGTCTCCTGTATAAGTACTAGAATTTAAATTTATAAAGTATGGACATGAATTAGTAAGATTTTAATCTAGTAATTTGTAAATTTTTTTTAAGAATTGAAACGAAATGGGGCTCTACCACTTTTATTTTTGCTGTCTTCTATTTTGTACCATAACAGAAGTTACTTTATATTTTATACTTACTAAATTGTTAGATACATTTTCAAATGCTCCTTTTCTTTTTTTTATGCCCCCATAAATGTAGTTACATCATTGCTTATGCCGCTCTCTACTTTGTTTTCGCATTGTTCCTACTTTCTTCCCAATTTTTACAATATAGTGGTAAATCATACATGTTTTGTTCTTCATTACCGTGTTTCTAAGTGTATTTAGGAATTCTTCATTTTAAAAATTATAAAAAACAGAGCTTTACAAATTTATTAGACAATTACCATCATTACCTTGAGTAGCTCTAACAAAATCTTTATTCTTTAAATTTACAGCCGCTATCTTAATCGCAAGAAAAGCATGTAATCCTAACTACAAAAATATTAAAAGCATGAGCATGACATTCTACTCTTCTACTTCACTTCGTACAACAGCAGTATAATACCACTAATAATAAAATAAATACCAATTTTCAATCTGTATTTTTCAAACAGTATAGAAAAGTCGTATCTCTAGTAATAATAATAACATTTTTTCAAAAATGTATTTAGTATGACACACCTTTGAGCTGAGAGAAATATTCTGTTGAGTTAAAACAATTCAAAACAATCCCCTATTTGTGTTCAGTTTTCCCGGGAAAATTACTTTCTAAGGAATTTATTTTGGAGCAAACCAATATTGTTTTAGTGCACGAATATAAATTTACCACAAATACAACGTTTAACTGAAATTATCCGTAGTTTTATTAGTTTTACTACAAAAGAATAGTATTTGGCTTTAGAAAAAGCTAGTCGGAATGCAAGTATGCTTATTCCAAGAAAATTCGTTGTTGTATTTGGCTAAAATAGATTTTATTTTCTTAATTTAAGATCATTTTTTTATGCATGTACTTACATTATGTTTGCAATAGTCGTCTTCACTTGCATCGAAATACATTCTATCTCATATTTTATAGCGTTTTTTACGAACTTTGTATTTCATTGCGAAATATAACTTGAGAAAAAAACTGCATCATATTTCATTTCTACATAAATAAGAACTTCTTTATTTATTCTATTTAGTGCAAGCATATTTTTTATCTGATTCATGCTTTTACTTATCCGGTTCTTATCCTCGAACCCATTTGATTACAACTTATAAATAATGGTTATAATTTCTTAATCGCTGATTATTACTCAAACACCGCCCGGTATACGTTTCCCAAATAAATACATATATTGAACCTCTGAAAGTATTCTGACGAACACTATTTGAAAAAACGTATTTGACTGTTGATGAAATTCTTTATCTAGCTGGAATGTTTCTTGAGATGTGATCGCTTAGCAATACACTATACACACCTTTCAGATTTCTTTTACTGTATACTCACTGATTATATAGCCAACACTTTCTAGATGTAGTAAGCGATCTCTATAACGTATGGTCTAGCAGTATTTAGTAAAAAAAAATGGTTTATAAATTATGTTTAAAACTGATAACCAAAATAGTTCTTTTCTGGATTTTTTTGCAAGGACATAAAATTTTAAATTCTGTTTGGAAAAGTATCTTTTGTGCACAAGTTTTAAATATCTTCTTTTTGTGAAGGATTAAATTATATGAATAAACCATGGAAGATCTAATCTTACAACACTTTCCAAAACATGTTTCTATAGATATGATCTACGACACTAAACCTATAATCTTCGCAATATTGCTTTAATTTTCAATTTTGTTTATTTTTGAAATCTTACAAACAAAAATTCTACTTTGCAAATGCTGGTACACACTTGAAGTATTTCCACCTGATAATGTCAATTCTGCCGTCTAGAACAGTGAGAGTGGTTGTAAATAAAATAACATAAATTCGGACTAGAACAACTCAGTTTGTGATTCCATACGAGGACCTTCGCTATTTTATTGCATTTATTTGGTACATAATTGCCTTTGATTATTATTGAGATGTCATTAAATATATTTGTATGATAGCTTACGTTTATTCTAACTATGGTATATTTAAACAAATTTCATTGAAATGTGTTACAAGTATTTTTCATAGATAAAACGTCATATTTATCCAAAACGATCTCCATTGCCAGCCAAGTTTTAACATCGTATCTCCCTATTCAGACAGACACTTGAAACAGCGTCTACAGCTACTTGAAGCGACTGACATGTTATTATATTGTTAGAACCAGAATTCATAGCTAGCTTGAAGGGTCCCTTCTTTTAAACGTGATATTATCTCTGTTTTGTTTTGTTTGGAAGAGGATTGCTACCGTGGAATCTATGAGGTTGAGCTATTATTTTTTTTTAGTTTCGTGCATCTACAATTCTACATTTATGTGTGTATACGAATAGATTATAATCTAAACCCTTTCGTAGTCTTTCACTGTAAATATATAAAATATGGCTGTCATCATCTAGTTATCTATCCATAACGATACAAAATAGAGCAGTTAGTTAAGATCAAGTAATGACAATTTAATCACATAATAGCAACATGTACATATTTGTTCTATACATTATTGATACAATACAATACTGTAATAAAATGTTTAATAATTAAATTTTGCATTAATCTGAACAATTTTAGTGTTTTCAAAGCTCTTGCATAATTCAATAATGAAAATGTATTCCATATTTTTTGTAATTTATTAATTAATGCAACAAAATTTTCGTACTTTTATCATACAACCATTGCTTTTGCGGACTTTACTGTGCGATTGCTATACCTATAATTTGCAGTGATAAATCATGCCGTTGAAAAATAAATTCCTATGTCGTTTATTAACTTTACGCTTCAAGAAGCATCATATAAGAAATTGCACATTGGCCTTTATTATTATTTATTGAATAAAAGTAAATTCTAGAGAATAAAGTTTTGAAAAGTCATGAATGAGTCATTTTTCTCCATATCAGTACACGCTTTATGTAACTGGTTTTGACATGACACGCATTATATCCACAATTACCAATTTTTCCAAATTCCTCGCATACCAATTAAAGTGCCTCCATATCTTCATATTGGTCTTCATCATCAACATTTACTTACTATTATTGAATTCGTTAGTTCTTGCATTTAATTTTCTTTAACTATCTTCTGTACGCACACAATATTTTATCACAGTGTTTATTCTCTAAGATTATTTTATTGGCAGTCGATGTAACAAGTTAAAAATGTTATTTTGCTGTGATTTGCGTAATTTTGGATGGCTCTGTTAGAGACAAAAGATCACAAAACAATATGTTCACGATTGATCTTTGAGATGCTTGATTATCTGAGACGCCATAGCGACACTCTGGTCTGAATGCAAGGGGTGGTTCAGGTTCTGAAATTCAAAAAAATATAAGGATTGTATGGACACATACCGCTAGCCTGAAATTCCTTAATTGCGTTTTCTGGATTATAAATATTTATATATGCTTTATTAAATATTTTAAAAACATCAACTTGAGCAATTTTTACATAGGGATAGTTTTTCATTTATTTAGTGTATTAACCATAATATGCAGATTTAGGCGGTCCATAGAATGAAACTTTAAGTGATAAAATGCGTGTAGAGAAATTGACGATCCCATTAGCCTTATAAAAATTGTATGCTTGAGGCGTTGAGTAAGTTCAATGAATGTTCATCATGAATAAAACCTGGTCTTCCACACTTCCTTCCTTTAACAAATTTTGGAAAATATTTTAAATATTGAACAAAAAGCTTTCGTTTGCTTTTCTTCAGCTTTCTGGAGATGCACATCCATACGTTTGAAACTAGAAAGTCCAGCTTATCGCTTTATCGGTATTGAAGTTGTTTGCTTTGAAAGAAAGGTTAAAAGAATCGTCCAAATTTGAAAAAAAAGTCCTAAACTTAATAAACAAAAACAAATCAATGTCAGATTTGACGAATAAAACTGGAACTAGTACTTCTATGATCGAAAGAATGAAGGGGAGGTATAATTTGAAAACCTACAAAAAACAAAAAGGGCATAAAAGAAGTGCAAATAGAGATACCAAGTCTTCGAAAATTGTACAACCATTTGATTAAAAATTCTGTTGAGTGCGTTGTCATGCATGATGAAACCTAAGTGAAACTGGATTCAAGAACGTTGTCAGATCTACAATACTATGCAAAACAGAAAGGTGATACTGTCGATAAGTCAATGTCTGCAATCGGAATCCCAAAATTTGCGAACAAATCATCATTTAATACAAAAAAGATGTAAGCAAAAACTATAAAAACAGTTATGTTACAAGAGAAGTTAATGTGTGCAGTTTCTTTTCGGTACAGTCCTCAATTATCATCTAAATAAAAGTAAAAGTTCAAAAATATCGAGTTCCGATACGAGTAAATACTTTAGTATTACAGATTTTATTTTTGTTTTTCTTACAATATCGAAGATTTTAATTGCGCGTACCTACATTTTAAACTATGGGACCCATATTTCCAACGTAGTTGCTTTTGTCTAAGCACGGATTAACAGAATCCTTTAACCTTGTTACCTCTACTGAACGGCGTCTCTGTCCGTGGAGTTTCTGACTTGATGTTTATTAAGTTATTGTTATTAAATTATATTAGCTCTACGGAAAATTCTGTGAAAATTTATACTACTCTGCCTATCGTTGTTCCCATTGAAATCTGACAGTAATCCATTCTGGAGTCAATTTTTAGATTATTATAAATGACATTTTATTATTTCTGAATTATTTACTGTTTCCGCATGCTCATTTTAATGATACCTTCAACAAACTTTTAGTTGTCTGGATAAATTATTTAAATACACAAATATATTATAATTAAAAATTTATTATGATCATTGTGTTAAATAATGATGTACTACAAATGACACTGTATTTGGTTTTTCTTGCAATTCTTGACAAAAAAGGAGTCTTTTGATGCAATAGTGTGAATCTAATTAGAATACAAGTTTAGAAAAAATACCCAACTTTAATGCAGATCCCACTACATTCTTGTTACATTTAGAGAGAACATCTGCAAGGAACTGGAGCTGATTATACGGAGTTTACGATGGTGTTAAGCTTCTTACTGTTCCTATAACAATTCAATCTGAATATGTACGGAGACATTCCATTTTATCCTAGGATGTCTACTTTATTATGTATACTTCCGTTGGTTTCATCAATGTATACAGCCGCGACGAAGAACAACTAACAACAATAATAAAACAGCAACGAACAACAAAACGATAATACCAAAGCTTACCGAAAGCTAAAGCAAGCAAACATCTACATAAAGTATTTCTAATTTCGCAACCGTACTTTATCGTGTACCACGCCAGTGACAGCCAATAAGGATGTAGCCTGTTGTGGAAGTTGTATTATTATTACGATGAAAAGAACCCTCTGCACCCTCCATGGATAGTATTGTAGTCCGTCAACATGCGAAGTAGTCCCTTTACCAGGCGCGCGAGTCAGATTATTCCGTGGCCTTTTTTTACTCTCATTTCGATTTAATGGAGCCGGTGTGGTGTCGAAGGGGATGCTGTCGCTCATGCTGGGGTGTGCTGATTGGAGTGTGTTTTGTTGTTGAAAACATGATGGCTCCGACGGGAGGTTTAGGGAAAAATCGGGATTTAATTGGCGTTCCGGTCCGTTGTCGCGTGTTTTGCAAATTTTGGTTTTGTATTACAAATGCATCGTATACCAAGGTCGATTTTGTATTGATTCGACTGAATCTATAGATACATCGCTTGTTCAAAATTTAATCGGTAATATTACTAACTTTGTTATTAGTCATTAATAATGATACGATCCAAAGATGCAGTGTACTTGCTTCTGATTAAGAATATGAAACTAGTACTGAACGGATAATTTAGGCACTAGACTCCCAATATATCTCCCATACGTTGCTAGAGTTTGCGTGTTCAAAATATTTTGCTAGAGATTCACGGCGGATCTACTCCATCATTTTCGGTCATCAGCTTCTGGGTGAGCCGGATCAAACGTGGCCGCACAAGCACAAGTGACGAACCACGCAGTGGACGCCCAAAAACCGCTACCAACGATGAAATGTATCTTATGCAACTAGAAATGCTGATGCATTGAACATTCCCAAACATCGACTGTATCTGTATGAAAAAAGCCCAAAATACATATGTATTAAGATATTTAACAAATTGCCTACCAACATAACAAGTATAGATAACGTCAGATTGTCAAATTAGCGCTTAAAAAATTTCTGGTAGATAATTGTGTTTACAGCATTCGGGATTTTGTTAGTGGTATCTAGGTTGGTGGCTTATGCAAATTGGATGCGCTGGTGTAGTGTTTGCGTTGAGAATACATAATATGTAGGTACATATGTTTGTATCTGTGGTATGTGGGTGAATGCATATATACAGGCTGTGCCAATTATCTGAGCTCGGTCTATTATATCTTACTTATCTTAGTTTCATTAAAAAAAAAATTTAGTAAAAGTTGTTCGGCATCAACTACTATCGTAAAATTATTTTAGTGTTGGCTGGCATTTTTAAATAGAACACCCTATATATTATTACATTTGATTCCTCGTTATAAATTAAGATAGTTTTGTATGACAAACCTAGTAGGTACTAAAAATTAAACGTTTCCGAGATATTTCAATTTTAAGATCAAAAAGATCATTTTCATAGTTGTCTTTGACAATTAATTTCGTCTGTGCTAATATTTGTTTTGCAACGATTCTTCGGCATAATTATGACATTACCTTAAGTTAAACAATCCATGCCAAATATCTTCGCTATAGTATACAGGGTGTTTCAAAATTAAAAATTAATAATTGCATTTCTAATACGGTAAAACTCTTTTTTCTTCAAATGGAACACCCTGTATATTTTTATGCCATTTGATAGTGCTTCAAGTTCTCTTTCAATCGCTTATAGTATTTACTTGTACTTCACATCCATTTTGGAAATTAATTGGAATTTAAGCATTAAATTAATACTTTTCTTTTTCAGGATTGCATATATAGAATTTGGTGAGTGCTAGGATGTGTAGGGCGATCAACAGTAGTCAACTTTTGGATTCTTTTTGTTATTGTTTACTATTGTACTAGTTACTACAGTAATAATTATAATAGGTAATAGTATATATTTTAGAAAGATTAACTTATCCCATATATGTAGCATGTTATCAGAAAAAAATACAATTATTATGATTATAACTCATACTAGGTACATAAATCAGTTTACACAATATACAAAAAATTGATACTCTTTTACTACAATAGGCTAATATACACAAATGCTTACGTTAACATCTTTTAATACAAATGACATTGTATTCAACATTTTGAAATCATAATGACTCTGATATAAAATGTGGTACTGGTCTCGGCTAACAATAGGCTACACATTCAGAATATTGATGACCACGTCAAAACTACATCAAATATTTGTTGTAAGATACGAAATTGGGCAATTACAAGAAATGACTATACGAAAAGCGCGATTATTATGTGTAACAGTTTTTAGTGTATTTACCAGCAAACAGGCTTAAGTCGTAATTGCGGTTATTATGACCGGAGCTGGCATGGCGTATATTATGTTATTCCTCGAATCGTTGCTTCGTTTAAGTATAAACACCTGCTGTAAATAATTATCGTCGATCTCCATTATAATTTTACGTGCATGAGATTTCGCTTCTCTCCTCTACCGTATGTTTACTCCTACCATACCAGTTTACTACACTCCCTTAGGGATGGATAATTGTTTTAATTTGTCCGCATCACGCAATGCTAAGATTGTCCCGCAACTGTGTCTGTAATATGTATAATAGTGTAGTTCTCTACGGGAAATGTTGTATTTAAATATGAAGATTAAAGAAGGATGTAAATGAAAAATACATTTTTTTATCTGTTTATACAGTATAATAAAGTTACAACAGTAAGTTAGCAATCTAGTAACTATTACAGAAGTTAGAGTCATACATTGTTTTAACGCCATATTTGAAAATGAAAAAAAAACGCTTATCCACTTACTTTTACTTTCTTAGTAACACATCCAATTTAAATACAGATCAAATACGAGATAATGCCTTACAGAGTGAGTGAGTATGCTTATTGTTTTAAAAATACTAACCATTTTTAGAAGTAAAATCTGCTACCGAATCTTTTGAACACCAAATTTCAGCAAGCAGAATTCAAGTTGTTTAAGAATAGAACATTATATCTAAATAATTGATAAATACAGCGATGCATTTTGTAGGGAAAAGTAGATCTCTTAGAGCGATCTTAAGTCTTCTAAAATTAAATGTTGATATAAAGATTGAGCAAAATGCAACTTTACAACTTGTAATCTCCGCAAACTCGTCAAATCCGACAACGTTGCATATACAGATCCGTTAACTAGTTTCAAACATTATTCGAAGTATGCCAACATTGCAACACTAAATGTTGAGTTGTTTTCTGTATATAATAACATTTTTTTCTTAGCGCTGAAGATCTTTCACAGATAAAAAAAGGTTGTCGAATATTTTACCCAATTATAGTAGTGGTGGAAATAAACAAAAAAGTCTTAGTCGACATGGGTCCGCAATTCAACTGTTTGTGACAAATAGTCGATTGTATATTGTTTTAATAGGATAAAAATTTTCAAAGAAATTGTGATCGCAATGTAAATTAAACAAATGGTTATTTAAAGTAAAACTAAAGAAATTGCTCTATATGTCCGCCATTTATTTCTAAGCACGCTGCACACCTTCTTATGAAAGATCGACGCGCTCTTTCGAAAATTCCTGCAGTCCTCCGAATTTCCTCGGAACAATTTGCAATTCGTTGCCTGAGTTCTTCCAAATTGATTTATGAAATTTCTATAAATAATCTGATGACAGATGTCTAACAGAACTAATTTTAAGTAACAATCAGTTGTTTGACAACCCGAAAACAAACAAAACCGAAAAATGATTTTTTTTATTTTAAAATATGCAATCGACTATATGTCAAAAACAGTTGAATTGCGGACCCATGTTGACTAAAACTTTTTTGGTTATTTCCACCAGTACTATAATTGGGTAAAATATCCGACAATCTTTTTTTAACACCCGGTATATATAATAATAATAATAATAATAATAATAGAGTTTATTTTTCAACAAAAGTATAACATAATCTGAGAAAAGCCAAACAAAAACAGTTGAATACAAAAGTTGAAAAAACACAGGATGCATCTCATGTGTGCAATGAGTGCACACATGATCTACCTCAACACCCTGAAGAAAACAAATTAAATAACATAAGAAAATGCCTAAAAACTAAAACTTATACTAAACTAAGTCAGATTCCGCGATAGACAAAAAGTATTCATTGAGTAACAAAAAAAAAAAAAAAGAAAATGAGAAGTATACGACTAAGTTTACAAGAAAACTGTATGTATATAAATATATACATACATATATATACATATATACCTAAATATAATTGCTATACAAGGGAACAAGAAGCCGGACAGCCCACACTACAATAACAACCTTCTCTTGTATGTATATTTAAATTGTTTTGCAGAAAGCAGTTTTAAATCATCAGGGATGCCATTATATACTTTAACGATCTGATACGAAAACGAACGTTCATAAAGAGCAGTCCGATGTAAAGGCGGTGTCAACATACCCTTGAATCTCAAATTAAGTGTATGTACATCCGTACGAAACGATATTTTATTGTATAAATATGCCGGTTGTTTGTCTGTTATAATCTTCTGAAACAAACATGCCATTCTCAAATACCGCCGATCAGCCATATTGAGCCAGCTCACCTCCGCAAGCTTGTGTGTAATAGGTTCAAATTTTCTTATACCAAAGATAAAACGGAGGCAGGAATTCTGTATCCTTTGAATGCGCGCTATGTTGTTGGCAGTAATGCAAGGACCATATAATTCGCAACAAAAAGAGAAATGCGAAAGAACTAACGAATCACACAAGCTTCGCTTTGTCGCAACACTCAGAAAGTGTCTGTGAGGAAAAATCAGTTTTAAGTTAATGTATGCGAGTCTAATACATTTGAGTATATGTGATTGAAAGCGAAATTGTGTATCAAAAGTAACGCCCAAATTCTTCGCTTCAAGCTGAATAGGTAACTGAACGCCATCAATGCTAAACTTAGCAGTATTTTGAAGCAGTGAAACACAATTTTTGTTTCCAAAAAGTAAAACCACCGACTTGGATGGATTTAGCACAAGCGCATGTTGCGAAGACACCCTGGCGATTGCACGAATATCATTATTAATAGTGTCAACAGCTGCGGAAGAATTAGAGATAGTAAAGGAATGATAAACTTGTATGTCATCCGCATACATATGCATACTGCAAGTAGACAGTTTCTTGTGAAAGCAAGAAGTGTATATACTGAATAAGAGAGGACCCAAAATTGAACCCTGGGGGACTCCACGCACAACAGATCTGAAGCTGGAAGTAGCCCCGTTTAACGACACGCATTGCTCTCTATTAGCGAGGTAAGAATGAAACATATTAATTGTTGAATGCGATAAACCAACATAATGTAAAATTGACAGAAGCACATCATGATCCAAAGTATCAAAAGCGCGACTAAAGTCCAGCAGCGTTAAAGCAACCACCCTACTACTATCAATTGCTGAGATTATGTCGTCAGAAACACCAAGTAACGCCGTAGTACAAGAGTGACCCGCCCGAAACCCTGATTGTATATCAGGTAAAACTCTATTAAAATCCAAAAACTGCTTCAGTTGCCGGAATATGACCTTCTCCAAAATTTTTGAAAATACTGGAAGAATACTTATCGGACGAAGATCCCCATAACTCACGGGATAAGAACATTTAGGAATGGGATGTACAACAACTTTCCTCCAGGATATTGGAAAGTAGTTTTCTAGCAAGCAGGAGTTAATAACATGTAGTATATAAGAAGATAAAAGAGGATATGAAATCTTAACCATGTCAATCGTTAATGAGTCGTAGCCAGAAGCTTTAGTTTTAATTTCTGAAATTATGTTAATTAATTCCGATTCCTGAATAGGTACAAAATTAAACTTCTCACTGTTGGGATTAAGTCTATGGGTCCTATAAAAGGTAAGTAATTCTGGATCCGAAGTACTGACGGGAATATTATCTAAAAAATACTCATTAATCTCAGTAACATTTTGCAATATACATTGTTTTAGATTTCCTAGGTCAATGCCAGTTTAACTGTAACTTTTGATTATGATACACGGAAATCTCTGTTAAAAAATTTATTTTGAAAATGTTCAAACGCAAACCACATACTTGATGGAACTTCTGGATATAGTACATGTTAAAAGATGCAGACATAGTTCTTACACAGATCCAAGTAAATGCACATGACAATCTACAATTTCTGCAATGAAGACGGAACTATTCGAGTTTGTAAAAACACATTTATGAATATGTTTGCTGTTACTAGAAAAAGATTGGTTATTTTTATTTCTCAGAAGAAAATAGGCCATTCATATTATGTTGATCGATAAAATAATCACAAACGATCCATATTTTCTGTAGATCATAAACTTGTAAAAGCTCATATCGATTCAGCTAAACTTTAAAGAGTGTCTGAGCTCTGACGTTTTAGATATTCCATTCTCATTTTCTGGAGACTTCTAAAATTTATACCGTTGTAAAAAGGGACAACCCAAAGTTCACGTTTCGACGACCACGAATAATTATTTGTCACATATGTTTGCGAAATACGCGCTATTATTAAAACAAGCAGGAAAGTTAAATCGGAATTAGAGATGTCCATCGATCACGAGCAGGTTATGTTTATGCCGAATTGTCTCAGCTGTCTTGCTATAACTTTGGTTTTCATGTTGGTGATACAAATCATACCTTCATATATATATTTTTTTTAATGTGTGCAATGCTGTCATTATCAAGGCGATAATGACAGCATTGCTGTTGAAACGCGTCGGTGTTTTAGTTAAAACTTGTTTGGTGTTCAGTGGGTTAAAGTGTTTAGTGTTCTACTTCTGCACCAAGAGATCCAGTGAAGAACTACCCCAATGTATCAATCCATATCATACTTTAGGCCAAAAGTGGGAGAAATAGAACGCTCTCAAAACACTTGTACTGCAAGATCTGCTTAAGTTAAATAAGGCAAAACATGTACATACTCGACAGAGCATTGCAAACACCATCTATATGAGTAGACCAATTTAAATTTTCATCGAAGAAAATACCTAATATTTTAGTGGATGGCGTAAATGCAGAAAGAACATTATCTAAGTGTATACCATGTAGCTTATACTTGTTCGGGTTTTTGAATAGGATTTTTCCAAATTCAGGATCAGTTCAATAGCATCCATCCATTTTTAACTTGTTCGACGAGTGAATTTGCAGTATCAAGCAGATGATCAATATTTTCTGTAGTTATCACTATATTACATACAATAATGTAATCTGCATACATTGATAAATTAATGAAAGTGTCGAGACATTTGGGAAAATGTGTGGGGCATAATATGGATCCCTGAGAAACATTCGTTGTTAATGGACACGATTTGGTATCATGGCACGAGACCTTCTATTACGTAAACATGATGCAAACCAGGTGTTAGTAATCCCACGAATTCCATATTGTTCTAATTTGTGCAAGAGTATTGTGTGATTTAAACAATCGAAACCTTTAGACAAATTAAACCACATTCCTGCGCAAGGAAGTCGGGCGTCAATGCCCTAGATGATCTACTTAAAGGAGTTACATTGAACGGTATCAGTAGAATGGTTATGCCAAAACCCATGCTGATTAGCTGAAAATAAATTGAATTGATCGAAGTAACGGATTAAATTTTTATTCATAATGCTTTCAAAAATTTTCGAGAAAACCGACAGTTTCCTTTCTTAAGGAGCGGTTTAACGATGGCTATTTTGAGTACATCAGAAAAATTAAATAGATATACTAGGGCAACCAAAAGTAAATGATAGCAATTCTTAAGAAGAAAAGCATACATAGGCTCATCAACGGAAGTAAACGAAGAAGTAAGACGTAGCACAGCTTGTTTTACATCATCCGATGTAATCGGACTCGAACCAAAGACAGTATCAACTAAATATTTACCTAATGAAAAGAAATGTGAGTTAAACACTTCAGATGTGTTGTGTCCATGAATTCTGAAATCAGGAAGCCGCGTCTCCCGTGTTGAATTTATCTGTCTGAATTTGTTAGGTGTTTTGTTGTTAATAACGGTCCATACAGCTTTGTTTTTATTAGTAAAATACATGATGAATTGATTGTTGACATCTTTCTCGTTTTGCGCAATAAGCTTTTTGTAAAAGGCCCCATATCTAACATAAATATCTTTGGCTACGTGACTAAGAGTTGAAAAAACAACTACCACATATTAAAACCGAAGTATTGAACAAACTGATATTAAACGATGGCGCCAAAGAAACATGTTAAAAGAAAAACAAGTTTAAATAAAATAAAAAAGTTGAACTAATTATATTAAACCCAGAAAATAACATTTCTGTGGACAAGAAAAAAATACTGAAACCGATGTTATCACTTCTGGACGATCCTCTGCACAAACAGTTTTAACAAACATTGCTATAGATGGAAGAAATTTCAGAAGAACGGAAATTAAGCGTCATTGCTTAAGAAAATGTACGTACATGATTACCACCTGTCTAATTGTTGTAATATTGCACAGGCCTCATCCAGTCTTACTAATTACACTGTTTACAAATTGAAAAGACAATTCTGTAAACTAGGTGCCACAGTATTTTTCTTATGTACAGCGGCCCACGGAACGATCGATTTGATAGTAGAAGGTATATAATTAAAGATGATCGAATTACCAACAAATATTAATAACATTATTTTTGAATCCCTTCAGTAGTTCCATTGCAATTGACTACAAGAGGAAAAAAACAAAGATATTATTAGACAATAATTAAACTTTTGTGACTTTACAAATGTATGCTAGGAATGCAATAAAAAAAGTAGAATGGACATATTTTGAAAGGCTTAGCAGCTTATAACACTTCTAATTTACAACAGATAGATGAAAAATAACCTAACTTATTTGTATGCCTGTGTGAAAGCTGTGAAAACACATCCTTAATAAAAATTATGTTCTAATAATTCCATTTCGTTTACTAAATAACAAATTTGTTATATTATTTACAAGATAAAAGGACTAGATATCCTTAATTCCTTTCTATCTGGTACAACACATGTATTTACTTGCGCGCAAGCAGTTTTATTAAACAATTGTATACCTAACACAAACATAACCAGACGAATTCTATACAAAATACGTGGCACAATATGCTTTTAAAGCGATCAATGTAAATCTTTATTATAACCAGAGAACGTGGTAGATTTGTCGCAGTAATGGTTTTCAACAGTAATTCGAAACCGAGACGAGATGCACAGACAGTGTGACAGTAGAGAATGTTAACACTACACCATTGTACGGTAACAGATTCTCTGGTATGATAAATGCATCGACAATCTTTTTGTCCAATCCCATTCGGTATTGTGAGCGTTTTAGTGTGCGGCCTTCTACCCTCATAATGCTTTATAAAATTTTATCTTGATACGTTCGTTCTGGCTTTCTGTAATTATACAATCTGCTCTGCTGTTATCTCTCTATCCTATATAACAACTGAAAACTAAATGACATTTCTGATTTGAAAATCTCGTCAATTTAACTTAACTTTTTTGTTTGTGAACGAGATTTTTTTAGTAGAATCCTTTAGAGAAATTAAGTTTTATCTCCTAATTGATAAGATTATTATGAAAATTAAATTTAACCAGGCTGTTAATTATATTCAGGCATAGAGGAGATAAACATATTGGTTGGTGTGGTCCATATATAACAATAAAGACTGGTTGAAATGCTTACATTAAAGGGGCTTAAGAAATAATAAGCGTATAAAAATTATTAATAACCTGATTACTAAGACATATTTGAGCAAAAAAAACTGACGAAGAATTGAGATTTAGTAATTTTCAAAAAAATAATTGATTGTCCTGAGGATAGGTAAGTTATCGAGTTTTTGAGTGAAAGTGCGAATGAAACTAATAATATTGTTAAAAGTCGTAATTTATCGGAAGTTGCAACAGTATCGATGAGAAAAAAAAACTATTCATGAACATTTAAAAATACAGCGAAATATTAGTGGTTTCGTTCAATGAAGTTTCCCAGATGTGTACTTTAGGCAGTTGATCTTTAATCAGCAAGAGTAACTGCTATATCTTCACTTCACTATGTTAAACTGTGGTAATATGTTCATCTTTTCTTATGTTTTCTCTAATCTGTCAGTTACTCCAGTAACATAAAGTAGATGCATGTTTTTAGTGCTTGTTGATCTGGACTCTCATTCTTCATCTCTTCAATCTTTGACGTTTCTTTTGTTTTGAATCTCATGGTCTGTTCTTGGTTGTTGATCGTCTCTGTATGAACTATAGTTCAAGACTGTATCGATCGGCCTAACACATCTGCCACAAATCATCGCTATTAAAGTAGGAGTTTTTATTATTATTTGTTAGAAAATAGGCGCAATATTATATTATTATTATATAAGACTCTGGAATTCTGTACTTAACAAACCAATAGTAGTTAGCACAGCTCCTAACATAATAAAAACAATCATACAAACGAGCTTGATCCGAGGAATAATAGCTGAGTGATGGTCACACGACTACAACTTCTGCTAAATTCCTTGTACATCTAATCCATATAGCCACAAATGTTCGTTCTCTAACTCTGATATAATCTTGTTTCCAATATTTTTCTGTACACGACGGTACACATCTTCACAATGCTGTCCGACTTGATAACTCCCACTTAGATGTAATATATGCCTGTGTTCACAGACTGCTGTCGTGTTTTTCCCGGCACATTAAGTATTTGTCACATACTTTACATACTTTTCACAGCAACATTTTTTAGACCATCTCACGTTCAGGAAATTAGTTGTCCTTTCTTTGAAATACGAAATTTTGAAAGTTATTTCAGGTTGCTTTGAAGTTGTTCTGTCTTGTTCCAAAATTTTGCAAACTAATTCAAAATTGTTTTAAAAAAACGGATAACAGATTGTTTTCAATTTTTCGGTTTCCAAGATTCCACGTGAGGGTTTAGGGAGTTCTATTTTCAAAAAAAGGAAGCTTAAGAAATTTGAACATCTTTGTCAATTATTTAAGGAATTACACATTCTTTTTTTATTTCTCAATTATTTTACAAACTTTAATTGATAGAAACTAATATTTTGGAGCGATATAGAACAGATCTAGAACAACCTCACATAACTTTCAAAATTTCGAAAGAGGAGACTAACATCATGCAGTTGGCATTACGCCTTTCCCAATTATTTCATAAAGTATACATGACAGAAGGCTAAAACTTTGCAACAGTATAGAATAACTTGAAGTAATTTTTAAAAATTTCTGAAAACTTTGAGAACCAGCTTCATATATAAATTATTTCATGGACATAGTAGAAAGTTAAACTTGTTCACAATGTTCAAAACTAGAGCAATCTGGAGCAACCTTCATTAATTTGGAAAAGTTGATGAGAAAGTTAACTACTACCTGCGTGTAGTTAACTTTCCCATCTATTTCTTCCAAATTCGTGCACTATAGTAGAACGAAGTCAGGTGTAAGCACACCATTAATAAATAATATTAACAGCAGCGATCCGAAGTTGCATATTTATAGAACTCCAGAAATACATTCATAGCTTTTGCACTTGTAACCATTGCAGAACAAGGTAGAATACATGCTATTCAATTGAATATTGTAAGATTTACATATTTATGTATTATTTAAAAACATTTGAGCATATTTTCATAGAGACTAGCTTGAAAAAGGTGAACTAATTAAAACATTTAAAGGAATTATCTTTGCAACACAAGCGTTTTAACCAAGAAAACCTGGGACAAAGTCGAAAATCGAACTTAGTCTGAAATGTTTCAAAAATTTCCTTCATTATGACTTCTGTGTTCAGGTGGTGCAGGCGGTTCAGGCTGTATAACTTGTGTATGAACATAATACCAAGTAATAGTACACAGCGGACATGGTATCCAAGAAGAAGATTAAAGAAAAAGTACATTCCATTGATTTTATATTTTGCCAAGTATGCTAAAAATAGAGTCTTTATGCAAATTTATAAAATTTATGCAATTTTCTTTCACGTGCTGGGGAAATTATTCGGATTTTCCATTATTATAACTTCTACTAGGGTAAACTCGTGCGAGTAGCACAACCTGTATACCTATAGTACGAGAATATGCTGAAAAACACTTCAGATCTTGACATCACTAGACCACCCCTCGATACATTACTACGCGCGTATTCAGAAGGGTAGCGTTCGATACAAAGCCTCCACTAATGCTGGCAGTCAGTCAACCCAGCAGCCATCTTGTTAGCACATGTTGTACAATGCGTGAAATGAAATGGAAGATGGGCGGAATTATTGTGCGAGGGAACAGCAATACGAAATCCGACCCGGGATGCAAGAGGGGAATAGTTTCAATCTCGTATACTTATCACGTTATGTCCCCCCTCGGCTATGATGATGGTGATGTAGTTCCGTCCTAAAGTTGCATGCAGAGTCAGGCCCCGTTAGAGCAGCTCGCAGACGAATGCTATACTGCTGATGAAGATGGTGATTATTATATGGGGACTACCTAACTCTATGCCTATACATACAATTGAAATGGAAAGCAAGGCGATGTCGAGAATTATAATGAGTTACGCTAACCTTTGTTAAGAATGTATATAACTCAATTACTTGTAAGTGCAACGCTCATTCTATAAGTATAGGTCTATTATCTAGAGAGTGCTGAAAGGTAGATGACAAGGGGTCTTAACCTTATGTAAATAAAGTATACAACTTCTTGCAGGTATTCTGTAAGTAAGCTATTATTTTCCTCGACAAATTTGCATATATACTGTACTATTCAGCTTCCGCGATAAGAACTAACAGTCGTAATAATTATGATAATCCTATACTGATTTAAATTCTTAGAAAAATCAAGATTCGTTAATCGAATTATATCCATAGATGTGATGGAATTATGTAAAAAGTTGGTTTCGTTTCAACCGAGAACATTTCTACAAGATGTTTGGTTCGTACATATGTATGTAGATACAAGCATACAGGAATGTTAAGAGAAAAAATATGAGTTCAATGTGAGTAAAAATCCATGGGCACTTTTCTTTCCGAGTGTACCTACAAAGAATTTATTTTATTAAATTGATTAATTCCTACGGCATAGATCAGACAACCACAGTAACTAAGAGGCAGGTACGAGAAATTTTACCCGGCAGTAAATGTTTTTGATGAGTAGAAAATTTTTGAAATCCACCATCAATACAGCAAGACTGAAATTTGCGCAAAAGATTGGATATTTAATGAGAGAACAGCTCATTTTCTGACGAAACGAAACTTAATTTAAATGGTCCTGAAACATTGACATAATTTTCCCGAAAAAAACTGAAGCTGCGGTGATTTGAAATTTCGGTGGCGGTACATTCATGATTTGGAAGAATCTTACCCCTATTGATTTTATTTATAGAATAGAGGTCTATGCGGCATAACTTATTTGTTTACCAAAGTATAACTGAATGCAATGGCTAGAAAGTATATGTAAAGGAGACTAAAGTGAGCACAGCATCTATTCTGGCTTTTTGGAGCTTACTCTTACTATGAACGTGTATTCTTTGTTAGAATGGTTCGACATTATATAAGAAAATCGAGAACTCTTCTTCGTCAAATGAAGACATGATTCATGCTATGAAAGATGTTCAGTCTACGAGCTTATAAAATTCGGCTACCTACTCTTTATTAAAAAAAATGGCTGGGAAGCAATGCATAAAAAATTTCCTTAGGACAAGTTGATAGTTTATCAATTCGTATACCAAAGCTGTAGCTCGTATATGATTTTCCAGGACATAAGTTAACATTGTTTATCATCATTTGTGAGAATTAAAGAACAGATATAAATTTGATGCTACCAAAATATGCAATCTGATGAAACTAATAAGCAACTAAATAACAAAGTAGCTAGAATTACATGCGCTGAAAAAGGACAAACTAATTTATTCCTTCAGTTATACCTTACAAACGAGTTTGAATGAATCCACAGTTATAAATGGAACAAGTAGCACTTCGTGTTTGATATTGACATATCTTAAATTATATATAATTTATACAGGGTACGGCTAAAGTATTGCACCAGGTGAAATAACAGGCAAACGTTTAGAAATTTAGATTTGATGTGTGGTAGCGTTAAACTGTATATTATAACTAAGATTTTGACATAAATTTCACTTGTTTTGTGCAATTGATGTGGGCAGGACGACGCCATCTTGCTTTTTTTTAATAGGAACAAGGGTTTAACTTTAGAGCATTTGAGAGCTACTTACTCCCAAAATACAAAGGCATACATTATAACGTTGTTTATTGAGAAATAATTTTAAAAAATCGTGAAAAATTAATAATTCCAGTCATAAATTACTGTTTTCGGCCCTTTTAAGAGTTACTTAAACTCAAAAATATTGATGGTTGACAATCTAGAGGAAAGATGATATGGGTCTTTTACAGGGCAGCAACCATGGATAACATAACCCATGGTTTTGAGAAAGCTGGCTATGATTTATTTGCAAGCAAAGAATTCACTCATGAGCATGATACCAAGGGTGTTAGAAATGCCTACATAATGCCTCCTAGAACTAGTAAGTCTCTAATAAGTAAGAGTGTGCTAACACAAGTGACTAGAATATATAATCACTTACCTACCTGTAAATATAAAGTCAGAAAAAAGTATTAAATTCAAACAAATACTGTGTCGCCTACTAACTTCAGAAACTTTCTACAATGTACAAGATTTTTTGAATCATAAATTTTAATTTTTGGTGGATATGATGTTAGTGCTTGTTTTGCGTGTTAATTATAATTGACCTTACCATATCTTGACATGTTCCATACATACTATATTATGTAACACGGAATTTTGTTTTATGTGTGGTGGGTGCTTAGTTGCAGTGACTCCGTAAGCTGTATTACTTGTCTGGCTATCACTGCAACTCTTGCGGTGTAGTTTAGTGTGTGTAAGTTGGGTTTAAATGGCTTTGTGACATCATCATATCGCTTATTATGATGCCGCGCTGTTAATCACTTTGCTCCCAACAGCAAATGGCAAGTCGATCCGGAATTAAACTCCCTGAAAAAATGTCACCGTCCCTCCAGAGAATTGAACCCCGGCGCCTATCGTCCTCTCACAACAATAGTCAGCCGCCTAACCACTGCGGCCATCGACCCGTTAAATTCAATCTTTATTTTTTAGCTTTATTTCTAATCCAAATATTTGTACTAACAGTGATTTTGCTTCTGCAAAAGTTCTCAATGCTCATGATAAGGACAATTTGAATTAGGGTTAGTAATTTCAGACAAAAAACTCCAACATGAAAAAACTCCTGAAAGAAAAACCGAACAAAATTCCAAGATTTTTATTTTTGACATCTTTCCACTTTACCTAATAGACAAAAAGGCCAACCTTGTTTGTGAGGAAAAGCAAACGATTGCAACAAAAATCGTAACTAGTTCGCTATAACAACAACATTTAATTGAAAAGCAACCCGAGAAGTCAAAGGTCATTAATGAAAGATCTTCCACTTTTTTTCTTCTTAACGCAGATAGTGTATTTTTCATTGACGAAGAAAGCTGCTTTATAAAACCGTTCAATTTTGTGCCCCTCTCTCCTACACAAAAGAAATCCGATTCTTAAATACATATGTACATACAATTGTGACAGTTCTAACAGACTTTGGCAAACAAATACCGACGAAAGATTGAATATTTCAACACGACAGCGCTACTGTCCATACCTCTAATGAGCAAGGGATTAATTTCATTCTATAATATTAAATCTAAAATGATGCAACGGCTGAGCTGGCCATCTGGGCCGTATCTTATGGAAAGCCTCTGTACAGTATTGGTAGCAAAGATATGATTCAAAGCGATTAACGTCCGAATGTCGTTATGGTATGTATTATTTGCATGATGAGATTTCGAGTATCCGGAAATCCGGGTACCCGAAACAGGTTCTTATTGACACCACTAATCTCCATCATAAATTTGGCGTATAGCATACGTTCCATAGAAACAAAACTGACATTTGCGCACCCGTTGCATTAATGGTAACGATTGGTCATTGATCTGCATGTGTACATTAATACCTGACTGTATATCCAGTACAAATATACAAGCTCTTGTATTTAATATATATATTTTCTGACCTTTATGTACTTATCTTTTAATTCCTGATTTATTGCCACTTGTAGGTCAATAAAACAATAAATAATTAAATACCAATTTATTCCATAACATATAATAATATGTTTTCATTTAATAACTTCTTCAGTGGAAGAAATTGACATTTACACATTTACACTAGTAGTAGTAGGCATTTAAACTATTTTTCAAACACCTCGGTAAATTAAAAAAAGCGTAATTAACAATTTAGTTGATCAGGCTATTAAATTAGCTCACCCTGAATTTAGAAAAGAAAATTAAAGCAAAGTTAAAAAAATACTAGAAAAAAATAGTTACCCTAAAGAGTTTTATAATAAATTAATCACAAAAAGAATAAATAAAATATAGAACATAGGTACAAGATCAAATAATAACATATACCACACTATACCATTTATAAACAATTTAAGCGACACAATAAAACACGAATTAATAAAATCAGACATTCACATAACTTTCATACCTACCAACAATAGACACTTATTCACAAATTTAAAAATACCCATTAAACATGATAATCGAAGTAATGTCGTTTTTAAATTAGATTGCAAAGATTGTAATAAATGTTATATCGGACAAACCAAACAATATTTAAAGAAACGAATTTATAATCATCAATACACTGTTACACATATCGTCACCGCTTAAACTGCTTTATCTAAGCACTCTAAAGATAGACGACATAATTTTGATTTTCAAAACACTAAAATTTTAAAAAAGGAAAATAATTATAAAAAAAGATTACTTTACGAAATGATATACATTAAACAAGATGAAAACGCGGTAAATTCTAGAACGGATATTGATAATTTAAGCGTTATTTATAATAATTTAATTCACGCCTGAATTTTATTAATTTTAAGCTCTTGACTAGGTTTTTTTGCCATGTTTTTCGCTAGTCCTTGAACAGAATTGTTAGAGCTTGACAAAAAATAGATTGATATACAAATAATTCAAACCATTTCAATTTTTATGGTTGTATTAAATCATTATATCCTTCATTATTACTTGTGAATATAATTAAAATTCGATATATCAATGAATTCTTCGTTTGTTAGATAATTTTGTTGACAGGCATGGCAATTTATATTTATATTATTAGTAATTTGGCACATATTAAATGTAAATTTCTTCCACTGAAGAAGTTATTTAACGAACATATTATTATATGGTATGGAATAAATTGGTATTTAATTATTTATTGTTTTATTGACCTACAAGTGGAAATAAATCAGGAATTAAAAGATAAGCTCTTGTGTAGAAGAGCGAGGGTTTCTTTCAAAAAGTTTTCTATAATTTATGTTTTATAGGTCTCAAAACTAAACCAATTTAGTTTTGCTTATTTTGATTTTAAAATTGAAGAGCTAAGAATTGATACACCTGTTATATGAATGTTAATAAATTCAAGAATGAACTGTCAAGAATTATTAATATATTGTCAACTAAAAGTCAACCATGTTTTTCCAGAAAATGCAGAATAGAAATTTAGACAGAGCGGTTCCCATTTAAGTGTTATATCATGTAAGAATGTTCTATAGAGTATATACTTATCTTACAAGTATTACTCTATTGATTTTCTTACTTTATATTCAATTTTCTTAGAAATATTTAATATTTTCTAAAAACTTGCTTCGATTTAGAACTTTCTACACACCAACCAGACTTACCACAAAGAAATATATTATAAGTTGAGATCTACTAACAATTCGTAGATCTCATCTTATAAAATATTTCGTTGTGGTAAATCTGGTTGGTGTGTATAAAGTTCTAAATCAAAGCAAGCTTTTAGAAAATATTAAATATTTCTAAGAAAATTGAATATAAAGTAAGAAAATTGATAAATAAATAAATTCCGAACAATATACGTTAGCTCTCTAGGAAACCTATAAGATGAATATAAACCCATAACTCTGGAACGACATGCCCTTAAAAATGCCATTAAAAATTCATATCTTCCATTCCAGATAAAAAAATGAAGTAACTCATGGAGTCTGACGAAAAAGCTCATTTTTGAACATACGTCTGTTAGATATGCGTTTTTGTAATCGGTCGATTAACTTCCAAACCACGTACAAAATATAATAAAAATCCTTGTTGATTAGAGTGTAATTAGTATTTCAAGAATGACTTTTACAATTAGTTTTCCTCGGAATTAACTGTGAAAATTAATTTGAATAGTATTAGTTGATAAATTAAATTAACTGAATTATAAAACGTGTTCACCGAAGCATTTCCTCAGCTCTTTAATAGATATGTATGCCATGTTTAATAACGCAGTTCTATTAATCGAAAAACAAGGTGTGCCACTCCGTATGTAATCTACGTATATACATATTATATATTATGTACGAACTAGGGTGGTAGATATTGCCTTCGGGGATGAATGGAAAACGCGTCTGTCACGAGCAATCTAATCCGCTATCAACGCACTAACGCACCCTAAAATTTCTAATAAAGCAGTGTTTATTGAGAATCGATACTGCGTGCTGATGCTACTGTTAGGTAGACTGGAGATTTTGTAAGCGGGTTTTAGATATTTTGTATTTTCCTTCCGGGTTTATTGACTGAACATGCATAAATAAAGTTATTACATTCCTAGGTAGTACATTAAAATATATTTAACTAGAAATGTATCGAATGGTTTATTGTATGTAAGAAAAAAAAAACAATATTTTTCCATTACGGCCCAAAATGTTCGAATAGTAAATTGTGAACCTTTATAAAAAAGTGTGGTAAGCAGTGTGAAACTGACTCACGATCCACTCTTTTGACTCCTGAAAACAGGAAGAACACAACATATTTCTTTATATGCAAAACAACACAAAACTTTAGCAAAATTTGACATTTTGAAAGTCTAGTAGCCAACATCATTCACATAAATATTATTAGTAAGAATTAAACTGTGGCATGTAGTTTAATTCTTAGGGGAAAGCTGTCACGTATTAATGATATATACCTTCAACCTGATATTTTGGGAAGAGGCAATGTTTTGTTTCAACAGTACCTATTATTCATTATTATTCATTCGATATTTGCATTGACTAAACGAAACGCATACGTTATCCGATAAAACGTAATTTTTGAGGAATTGAAAGTTGAAAAATCTAGTTACCCGGGCAAAACAAATTGTTGTTTATTAAATAGTACATTATATTATCTGTCAATTACAGTTTAGTTTGCGCAATTCGCTTGAATAGTGTCTGAAAAATAGTCCATAGAATAAGCTTCTGTTATCGGGAAAATGGAATTATCACGAGCAAACTATCGGATAATGATTTACTATGATTTCAAGAAAGGCTTGAGCGCGTATGAGTGTGAGGAAAGTTTAAAATTGGCATTTAGGGATCTCGCACTATCATTGGCTACTGTTTATAGATGGTATAAAGAATTTGAACATTGTTGCAAGCCGGTGATACACAGAAAAGAAGCTGGCCCTCCTTTAACTCCCATTAACCCCGAAAACATTGCTGTAGTGAAGAAGATGGTCGAAGAGAACAACCGCATCACCTATGTAATGATAGAGTCCAATCTGAAGATTGGATCGTCGCAAGCGAGATCAATATTGCACGAACATTTACATTTGAAAAAAGTTGTAACTCGGTTTGTACCCCATCATCTGACAAATTTACAAAAAGCAGAACGTGTTAGAATTTGCCAACAAACTTTAAATATGTTGAATGCTGATGGCCATCAAATTATTTCTACAATTGTAACTGGCGATGAAACGTACATACCGTTTTTTGATGTTCCCACTCGCCAAGAAAGCCGAATCTGGATCCATGAAGATGAGGAAACCTACGCCTCGACTCCCCTCCCCCATACAGCAGGGACAGCTGTTCAGTATTTAGCGGAAAACAAAATCAAAGTTATAGAACATTCTTCCTACTCACCGTTTGGTAATGTGTGACTTCTGGCTGTTGTTTGAGCTCAAAAAACATTTGAGAGGGAAAAGGTTCCAGTCAGAAGAAGAGACTGACATCGCTGTTATGTATTTTTTGATAGTATCCCTAAAGACAGCTGCTTGAACGCTTTTAAACTATGGAAGGAGATAATGATTAAGTGCATTATTGTAAATAGAAATTACTACATACACATACAACACATTTAAATTGAAAATTCTAAAAATGTGTATGAATATTTCAATTCTCAATAATTGTCGCTTGTCCCTCGTACTAAATAAATTCAAAGAATTTTATCGTAAACTTTCTTAAAAGCATACTTTTGTATCTAGTTTTGTTTCTTATAACTCTATGTAGGTACCGAACAGTGTTAAAATTGTTCGTGCGAGTACTAGGACAACGAAATATTTCAAATAATTTTAGTGGAGGTACTTGTGCAGGTTTAAATTTGGCAAAATAAATTTTCACACAAAGAAACTGAACCTATTATAAATGACATTCAATATTTTTTTGAGATAACGAAAAAAGTTGATTTTCTACTTTTACCACTAGCGTCATTACTTGGGCTTAAAGAGAAACATTAACACACGTTATTAATGCCACTTCCAATTTTCTATTTACTACTTGAAAATTTCGATTCCTTTTAATCAGCAGCAAACTTCTTCTAGTTTATGGGAGTCATATCTAGGTTCTGGGACTGTTTTTTTTTATTTTAGCACAAAACGAAGAAAAAAACCAACTAAAAATTACAGTAAATGTTCAAATAACTTGTTAAAAATGATCAATAATGCATACTTCCTGGCCTTTTTTGGCGTTATGAACTGCTCTTTATATAGTTCTTTTAGCAATTACAGCGTAAGCATTCGCTGTGAAGTTGATCTCAAAGTTCTTCAGTGTTTTGTGGAGCATCATCTCCATAAATATAATTTTTAACGATTGCTCATAAAAAGTAACTTACAGGACTTAAGTCAGGAGGTCTTGGCAAGCTATTCCTCAATTAATGTTTTTTTTTTCATACATAACAGATTGTATGGGAGGATTGCCCAAAATATCTATAGAAACCTTTAATCCAAAATGATGTTGTGGTCTCCTTGTTGTATTTCGACTGGGACTCTGTACTGCCCAGTACTACTACTACGTATTTTTGTTGAATATTCCAGCCTTTATAATTCAGAAGATTTTATTTAAAGAATCTTAATCTTATACCGATTATTTGTCTTCTGTCTTGGATCAAGGTGGCCAGGTTGATGTTATCTTGACAGACTTTAAAAAAGCTTTCGATAAAGTCAACCACACTTTATTGATTTCTAAATTAGTTCAAATAGGTTGCCATGGAAACCTTCTCCGATGGATTACTTCTTATATTAGAAATAGGTCACAGGCTGTTGCTATTAATGGACTTAGATCTGACTATATAAATGTGACCTCCGGTGTGCCCCAGGGTTCCCATCTCGGTCCGCTCCTTTTTAATTTATACATAAATGACATTGGTGGGGTTTTCAGCTCTTGCAGGTTTTTGTTGTATGCTGATGATTTAAACATTTTTAATAGTATTGGTAGTATTAATGACAGTTTACAGTTACAATTTGAACTGATTAAATTTGAAATTTATTGTAATTCCAATAAATTACACTTATATTAACAAGTGTAAATTTATTAGATTCACTAGGAAGCGTTTACCAGTTGAATTCAATTATACTCTCAGCAATAAAGCTCTGGAGAAGGTTTCCATTGTCAAAGACCTCGGCATAATTTTTGATTCGAAACTTTCATTTCAATACCACCTGGATTTCATTACTCGCCGTGCTTTTAGAACTTTTGGATTTATTTGTAGAATCACTAAGCCTTTTAATGATCACAAATGTCTTATTACCCTTTTCAACACGCTTGTGGTTAATAATCTGCTGTATGGCTCTGTGATTTGGAACCCCATGTATAATGTTTACATTGATAGAGTTGAATCGGTACAAAAAAGTTTTTAAAATTTTTGACATACAAATTTGGCAACAATTTTCAGAGTTATCATGAACGTCTGGTTGCTTATAGTTTATTATCATTAAAACATAGAAGGGTAATTGCAGATCTATTGATAATATATAAAATTGTTCATAATCATTGTGACTGTGACTTGCTCTCCAAAATGAGTTTTAGTGTCCCGAGACTGGAGGCTAGATCCTCCGCGACATTCCAACTAATAACTCAAAGAACCAACATGGGTATAAACTCACCGTTTTATCGAATGTGTAATAACTAAAATAGTTTCGCGAGTAGTTTAGATATTTTTAACTTGTCGCTGTCTGCATTCAGGAGTTCAGTGATCGGTCTTTTTCATGGATAGACGTTTCTGTTTTGTTTTTTTTTCTTTTTTTCTAGTTTAAGGTACTTATACTGTTAATCCTACCACACTTTTATTTTTACTTACTGCTATCGCTTTTGTTAGTAATATAATTTTTTTTTTTTACTTTTACTTTTTCTTAAGTTAGTTCGGCTTTGGCTGATGTTTTGTCTTTTTTGTATTGTATTTATTCATGTATTACGTGGAAATTTTTTTGGGGCTACGACCCCGTCAATTTCCCGAATATTAAATAAAATAAAAAAAATAAAAATTAATCATCTCCTGATCTCCTCATTAACCAATTGCTATACTCCAGTCGTCTTAAATTATTACCTCGCGGTAAACTGTGGTTATAATGTAAAATTCTCCGTACTTCAGCATGTGGTACAACTAATTCTGAGGCTAGTTTGCATCTAGATGCTGATGCAGTATTATTTATCTAAAATTCGCTCCATCAATTCGATTTCCTCTTCAAAGCCAAGTAAAAGTACTATAACAGTATAAAATTACCTCGAATGTCATTTCTCGTAGGATGATTCTCTTCGTGTTGAGAGATACTCGCCCGCGAGTGTATGTATATGCCAAAATAGTAATAATACAGCTACGGTAAGGGAAACTTTTCATATTGGAATGCACTGTACTCACCTGTATTTGCAAAATTATGTCTACGAACCAATTTGTGAATAGTTTGAATAATTGTTGACTCGATAAGTACAATTCTAGGTGAAAGCTACTTTCATTTGTATTATATATTTGTTCCGTCCATAATATTCTATACATTGTTTTACTTCATGGACGAAATTATGTTGGATCTTCTTCTGTAATTTTCCTATAATGCTATAATGCAAATGTTTTCCCAAACGCCAATTATTTAAACATATTTTTATTGCATTTTTTTATTGCATTATTGTATTTACATACGCCAAGAAAATAATACACTTCGGTGTCAAAAATTCCTATAATGCTCTCATATGATCAACTTTTGAAATGCGGATCCCAAAAAGATTTCAACATTTTGGTCAGGCTGAAGCTATCCCTAATACTTAAATCAAACCTAGGATTGGCTAAGAATATTGAGATGAAGAGGTACTAATAGAAATGGGTACCTAATCACTATAGATCGCTGGGTCATCGTTGAGAAAAGGTATATTGCAATGAAGTACATACGTATAACAAAACTCTGCTTTTAGCAGTTCGGTAACAAGTGAAATGCTCTAATTATTTGTACGTACATACCTAATATGAATACGTATTGCGAATAGCCTTTAATACCTGCGTAATATTTTCCAATTATCAGAGAACAACCCTATAGATGGTAATCTGTTGCCATTTCGCAGAGCAGAAAAATACAGTAAACGTGTTTAAAAGCACTGATGAGAGTCATTCGAGGTAACGACAATTCGTTAGTTGTGTCATTTCGCTGTTATCAGCGAAACGCCAATTGTACAAATTTCGTCCGATTATTCGCGCAATAGAAATGTAATCTCGTTTAAATGCCGTCGAATCCAATTACTTCCACGAACTGGCTACTACATACGAGCAACGGCAAAACACTATTCGTTAAATACTACTTCGGAATTACGGCGGAAGCTTGTTTATATTCCCTCTGTCGCTGCAACGTCGATTACTGATCTATTCATACAAGCTAAATGATCAATAAACGAATGATGACTATATGTGCATGATAATTTACACGTGCATACATGTAAACGTAGAAAGTATGTAGATGTGCATACGTATTAATGTTAACTGGATGCGTGTATTTAGACAAAGATTCTTTTTTTAGTTCGGGTAGCGAGATATAGAGCTGTATTGGTTTTGCCAAAAATCGAAAGACGCACGTACTGTATTTCGAAAACGGCAAGAGGTAGAGTAATTCGGGTTACGTCATTATAATTGTTAGGAAAAAGAGCTCTTCTCTCCCATAGATCCCAAGAGAATTCTCGAAAACGTTCGAAAATTGATCACTAGCAGGTTGTAGTTTATTAAGTGTTTGGATATGGTCCGAATGAACTTTATTGTTTAAATAATCGAACAGGAAATGATTGAAACGGGTTAAGTATGATGATAGAAAAATTCAACAGTCTCTACTTATCAATTTGTCCCCAAACAACTATTGTAGATAACTTCATATGTTCTGTTCAGTATGAACTGTACCATCCTATTGAAAATAACCATTTGGCAACTCAGCGTCATGAAGTTGTTTAATAAAAATGATTTAAAAACAGATTTGAATAAATATTTCCATCAATGTTTTGATGGAAGAAAATAGCACCGATGGTTCTTCTTCTTAACATTGCTAACAATACACCAATATTCTAGTGATGTAACAAATGTATGAAAACGAAACGATTTTCTCCAGACAAAATTCTGTTCTTCTGCGAATTCGCTGTCAATTTGCTGAACTGAAACCATGTTTCGTCGCTAAAGTATAATATCCAAGATATCATCACTGTTTAAGAATTTATTAAATTATTCAAAGTAGTGGGTATGACGAATGAAATCCGAAAGTAACCATTTATGAGTCACAGCTATTTTTATAGATTTAATAGATATTTTGTGTGGATGTCAAATTTTCTGTAATAGCATTTGCGGAACATTGGTTAAAACGTTGCATCTGAACTTTATATCAATTACAAACTTTCAATTAACTTCAATTTTTCTGAGATCCACTTCTATTCATGATTGCTCTTGCATATTTACTCAAAAAGCTGTAGAAGCCCAAGAGATACTACACCTAAAGGAAAAAAGTAAAGAGTCAGTTATTGAATGTTCTGCTGTAATTCTTCCTAAACTAAAATTTATTATATTAAATATATACAGACCACCATCTGGTGATTTTTATACTTTTTTTAAATAGAATGGAGGAAATGGAGTTTTCCATACAACCAAATATGAATAACCACTCCATAATAGTGTATGGCGATGTTAATCTTAACCTCCTGAATAAGAACTACAAAGTAAAAACTAAAAACGGATATTACTCAGCACTGTAAATATCACAAAAACACGGGAAAAGAGATATCAGATAAATTTAATTCACACTATGTAACATCTAATAAATCAACTACAAAGCACAGTGGTCAAGTTTGCACAGAATACATTCAGACCAACGAAAAATCCATGTTTCTGTATGATGTTGAACCCACAGAAATACGAAATATAATAAACTCACTAAGGGATACTCCAGCTACGGGTCCCGATAGAATTCCAACAAAACTAATAAAAAACTGTGCAGACATACTATGTGACCCATTAACAACGTTGATTAATCTATCCTTTAGAACTGGAACTTTTCCGAAACATCTTAAGCTGTCAATAATAAAACCTATCCCTAAAAAATCAGAAGATTACAACATAGAAAACTATAGACCTATTGCATTGATCTCGATTATAGCTAAAATTGTCGGAAAAGCACTTCTAAAGAGGTTCATGAAGTTTGCAGAATCGTGCAGTTTAATAACGAATTTACAAAATGCGTATGTCAAAGGTAGATCAACTATAAGAGCAATATATGTATATGTCTGTTGATAAAATAATGGAACTAATCTCGGACAAAAAGAGTACCGCGGGTGTGTTCTTGGATCTGTCGAAAGCTTTTGATAGTGTTGACCATTCGATCTTATTAAAGAAATTAGAACTAATGGGTTTCCGAGGAATTGTGCTCAGCTTACTAGAATCATATTTGACAGGACGCAAACAATGTGTACAAGTTAATATAAACGGTGAAACCATACAATCCGATTGGCTAGACATGAAAAGAGGTGTACCCCAGGGTTCTATACTGGGTGCTTTCCTATTCACATTGTACACAAACGACTTACTGGAAACAACTAATCACTTTGTGAATATGTATGCTGATGATACATTGGTGATTACTACGGAACGAACCAACACTCTAGAAGAAGAAATTATCAATGTTATTACCACCATGAATACTGGTTCGAAGAAAATAATGTATCGTTAAACGTCAATAAAGCTAATATAATAAAATTCTCCAAACAAGAGTTAACATCAGTAAATACGGTAAAATTCCTAGGTGTATACCTAGACGGCACTCTAAATTGGAAAGAACACGTAAATATGCGCACGAAAAAATTATCGGGAATGGTATATGCACTTAGAACGATATCCTCTGACGTTCACACAGAAGCAGCGCTCGCAGCATATCATGCCTATGTATCAGCTAGGTTGCGCTATGGAATTATTTTCTGGGGTAATTCTGTTCAAGTAGACATAATTCTCAGACTACAAAAAGTATGTTTAAGAGGGATCTTCAAACTAGAGAGAACTAGAGAAACATGTAGGGACATATTTAAAAAATATAACATACTTACCGTACCTGGACTATACATCTACGAATGTGCGCGTTTTGCAAAACAACATTATACTGAATTATTAGTGCAACACGAGACTAATCATAATTATAATACTCGCGACTGCAAGAGATCTGTTCTACGTGTACCTCAAACAATGTACGCGCAGATACATAAAGGTGTAGTGACACAGATCCTGAAGATTTTCAACAGCATTCCCATGGACATGAAGAATGAAACAAACCTAAAGACATTTAAATAAAAAAAAGAACTGTCTTAGAACTTAGAAACTGTCTTTATAAAGTATCGGATTGCTTCGTATTATTGTAATAACATGTACAAAATATTCATTGATTCTTAAACTCTCCATCTGTGTAGTTATATACAGCACTTGAACAGGTGCCAAGTGATAAATTTGTTTGGGCTGATAAAAAGATGATTTTTTAGGACATATCCATTTTTCGATTAGTATAAAAAATTTAATATATTCTGCCTTTTTAAATTGGTAAATGATAATAAATAATAACGGATTTGATAGATGATCTAGCAAAGCAACACAAAGTAGATTCCTTTTTTATAATTTAAAATTTAGTTTAGAGTTTCTTCTTTATCGTAGACTAATTATTGTAAAGTTGGTAGAATGAATAGGTATATGTATGTATGTACATCCACACTAAAATAATTTTGAATTCATAAATGATCGTATAAGTTCCGATAAGTGTTCGATTCTAATATATTCACGATAGCTATACAAAACCCCAGGCATAATGTCGCGCCGTTGCCAAAAGCTATAAAACAATTTCGACGAAAGCTCGTGTTCAAAGTTGAGTCACGTCTCTCGGTGACATGTATAAAATTGAGCCGCTAGAATACGGCATGCGAAATGAACGCAAAATGTACCGTCCCCTCAAGATGAAGGCGGTTCATTTCCACCCCTGTTCGAGTATACGAGCCGTGAGGGTCGTATTGTGCAATTTATATAACGATATAACGGAGCCGTATAATGTACACGTACTATACTGCTGCCTAACGACGAAAGAGGAATATTGAAGCGAGAACAGGGTAGAACGTATACATCGCACGGTATTGAAATAGGAATGCCATTGTGTTCACGTATAGTTACAATTATACTTTTAAGGGAGTTATATTACATACGATGTTTCCTTTTCGAGATTCTATTCTAATATTGTTAACAGATGTTTATTAAAGGTAGAAAAATATTAATATGATACGGTGGACGAGTATATCAAATCTCCTACAATTTTGAATACCAGTAAACATGGGCATATAAAAATTTTTAGTTGTATTATATTATAATTTGTTAGGCTCGTGGCTTCGTCCTCCCGCGCTTAAAACAATACTTTTACTCTATAGTTTTTTGTCGAAAATTAAAATTATGCTTGACAAAATGAGTTTAGTCGTGATTACAAAAAAAATAAAGGTGTCTCACCACCACCTCTTCTACTGAACAGATTCTAGACCATTTAGATAAATTTTGACGACAAAAACAGTAAATTAAAATATGTTTGTCCTGAAGATTCTAAAATACACTTCAGTGACGACTGCTTCGATCACCCTGTATAAGGAAAATATTTTTAAAGCGTAGTCAATGTAGCCCTCAATCAAATTACAAAAAGATTTTTCCAAATTCCTCACTGTTTAATTAATCGTTCACCCCATCTTGGTTGTACCATCCTGTATAAGTAACTCAAAGAAGAAATAAATCTAGAAAATACATTATTTAACATAAAACTAAAGTGGAATGTTAGTAAAATATTAGAGGTCACATGAATAAAGCCAAAATTCGTTAGGAGCAGTGATTTCAATACATTTGGCAAAAAATGACATTTTTTTGCTTACTGTCATAAAAAGGCTTTAATAAATAGTGACCATAAATGAAGTTGTTTTTGCATGGTAGAAGAATTGATACTAATAATTAGTTGCAATGAAATCGGCATATTACACCGTCACATTGTGTCTGGGCGTCATTTACTCTAGTCGTTAAGGATTCTACTCATCATTTTTATGTATATACAATTAATTTATGCATCATCATCTATTTATTCTTGGTAAGCATTCTAAAAATTTAAATTTCTTGCCAAAAACCCTTGTAAGGACTATATAATCTACAAAATCCGATCGTGCAACCTCCTTAACGGTCCCACCTTTGTTTAATGAGACTAATGGGATTATGAGCTTGAACTGATTGGTTTCTTAATTTACAGCTTAAATCAAAACGCTTCTGTGTTTAATTACTTAGGTTACGGCGATTTACAAGATTATTAGGCTAAAGCGTTAAGGCGTTAACGGTTTTTCGAGGTTATGCCAAAATCCTGAAATACTGGGACTTCTTTGAGCCCGGATTTGGATTCATGATATTACCCTCTCCCCCTCCCCTCCCCCCACACTAAAATTTTTTTTCTTGCGTGTGGCTGTGTTATCATTCCATTTTAGTACATATATTATTTTTGCTCGTTTGAATCTGTAACACTGGTACAAATAGTTGTATTTACTTAATACGGTTTTTATCTTTTTTATATCTATTCAGAATTTGTCCATCGCCCACAAATTTTATAATATTATTTCGAAATATTATAAAACATATGTGATAGATTTGGCTTTTACTTGTCATTAGTTATAAAATTCCAAGAGTTTGCTTAAATTATCCTGACAACTTTTGTAATAGGTACTTGTGGTAACAGTCAAGTCCCAAAAGGCGAAATCTCATTCCATTAATGAAAAAGTGTTGTGAACTTTATTTTGGATATAAAGTGAGCGACCAAACTGAAGCTTAGGCGGCACATATTTATTTTTTATCGCATTCTAGACTTATCACTGCATGAAAAAATGGCATAAACCCACATATTATTTGCTAACCCTATGATTTAGAGGGAGCCCAAAGATCACTCCTCTGACTTTTATATCTGCTCGATAAACATTAAAGGGATTATGTCCAAATCAAAACATACAGTGGTGTTTCTAACTTTCAATCTGTAGAGAAAAACTGAAAAATCGAAAAAATAATTTATAGAATGCGGTCTATGTTTCGGTATTCAATGAATAAGCTTCGTTTGATTAATGTAATGATTGGCGAAATATCGTGGATAAAATGAGGCTTATTTATTCAATACCGACCTATAGAACACATCCCCAAAACTACTTCGAATTTTTCTTGTTTTCCCTGTATTAATTATTATATCTGTCAATGTAACAAAAATTGTTGTCTTAGAAACACACAGTCTAATGTGTTAAATAAATAAATCGAAATTACAACCTTTACTAGTATTAATTGACCAGTATGCACATCACTTCTTACCAAATTTAAATAGTTTATTTGGTTAATTTACACAATGAGAAAATTGTAAATTTAACACAAATCTGTGTAGACCTAAGTGCACAAATTAATGTGCCAATTTTGCGTAAACTGTATACATTTTTTCTACTATGCGCCAGAGCTTCCAAAACATATGCTGAAAAGAGCTTGAATTCTGGCAAGGAAAAAAAATAAACAGGTTCTGATAATTTAACTTTTCGATCAAGTTGTTCATATATACCGCTTGATTTCAGACTTAGGATAAATAACGGCGGAAAGGGGCAAGGAGTACGAAAATTCGCTAAAAAGTGGGGACGCATGCGAGTTTCTCTATCACAGTCTAGTCTCGTCTAGTCTACAGCGCTGTGATAGACTCATACGCGACCCCACTACTTAGCGAACTTTCGGCGTTATTTATCCTATGTCTGAAATCAACCGTTATACGAGTATAATAAAAGAAACATACGAAACCTTTTAATTTCTAATGGAAAAGTTTCTGTATGTAGTGTATGAATGGAATATTTGTGGTGATTTTAAAGCTTATTGCACGTATTCTTGGTCATCAGCTTGGCTATGCAAAATGCTATGCTAAGTGAGATAGTAGCAAGAATAGAAAAACCACTACATTAGAAAAGAATGGCTTAAACGCTAATCGTTCATCCTTGAACAAATGCGAAACATGACGTATTGTCTAATCCTAGAAATATGTATCTACCTGCTCTTTTGCCAAAATATGATTTTGGTGTAGAGTTTAAACAATAGAAGTACCCCACCCACAAAACAGCATACACTCAATACAAAATGGCTTTATGCTTTAGTGTTTTCAGAGTGAATTTCCGTTTACAACATATTTCAGGAGTACATATATGTATAAATAACCGCCTGAGGTACATACATAAATGCCAAAGTTTGTAACCTACTGTGATTGTTCGTCCGCGCGCATATAACATATTCGCAGAATTTCATTCAAAATATCAAACTCTCACTGTATCTATTAATAAATTGGTGAATACGAATATTGTAGTTTAAACGTTCGCTTGGCGTTTTTAAACTTATTTTAATTTATTATTAATCCGATTAGAGTCCATTTTATATAACAACTAGAACTAAATGTAAAATTATCGATTCTACCTTGTGAAGTATTTTTATAAATACAGTTGAGCGACGAATCTGATGAAATATGTCATTAGAAGAACACAGACAATAGCTTTGCTTTCCATCTCGCCAGCTAGATATGGATGGGTGGAATTGTTATTTTATCCCCATCTCTGTAGAAGTTGAGCTCGCGAACCCTTCAACCACTTGACTACATGAAGGACCACTCCAAACGTGCCGATCATTTGTTTGACAAATGCAACGGTTTGACTTTTAATAACTCCTCGAATGACGTCGACCATGTTGGAGATTTCAATCTGAACAATGCATCACGCTGATATGTACAGACTGTTCTGCATAACGGTTCCGACATGAAGATCTCGTTTAGCATAACAGATACGAAGGTAACTTACTTACATGATTTATTTTTGGATTACTAAACTCTTGAATACCTGTGCAAAAATTTACATATCTTGCGACATATAACGAAAAAATATATTTATACAACTAACTTCTAATTTAATGTTCCTTATGAAGCTAAGAAGCAGTATGTATCAGCTGTATCGAGACTACGACACATTTTAACAAATCATTTTCCTAAAGGTAAGTTTTGATAACAATAGAAACAAAATAGTTCATATTTATATTTTGAGCGCAACATAAATATTCACACCGTAGTTTAATATATAGTCTGACCGCCTTTTGCTGCTATGACAGCATGGGATCTCTGGGGCATTGACTCCACAAACTTCTTGGTATATATTCAGTTAGAATTTTATGCCATTCGCTACTAACAATTTCTTTCAAATTTGAATTACTCGGTTTTTGCTTAGCAAAACTTTTTTTCAAATGAGTCAACAAGTCAGTTGGTGATCAATTTGACCGTGTGCTTCGGATCTCCGTCCTGCTGAAATGTATACAAATCGTTGAGATCCACCATATATTTTTATACATTTCTTTATTAATTATGCCGTTAATGAAACTTAATTTTCCAACTCCACTCTATGACATACACCCACATCAACAGTTTTTCTACATTTTCATAAATAAAAAAACTTATTAATTAGAACTTTAAAGGACTAAATTGTTTATTTTAATTAGGGGTGAATCTTATCTCCACCATATTTTACATTAGGACGCAAACATTCCGTCTTATATCGTTGCCTTGGCGTTCTCCAGGAACTTATGACTGCATCAGAACCGAATAACATAATTTTGGTTTCATCAGACCAAATTATCTGCTTCCACTGTTCTACGCGCCCACTGAAGTCTTCTTTTTTTGTTCTTTTGCGATATAAAAGGCTTTCTAAGCGCAATAAATTGCGCCTTAAATCTAGTGTCTTTTATACGTCAGCGGACGGTTTGGCTTGAAATTTCAAATAAGGTACAGTCCTCGCCAGAGAAAACGGGACACGTCTTATTGCGATTTTGGCTAAATTTTAGTTGTGTAATTAAGTATTTTCCTAAAACAATGAATGAGTAAATTTTCTTTGTCATTACATATGTCATTAATGTCAAATTTTTTCAATTCATAGTTTTTATTTACGTTGAAAATATTAATATGCCTCACGTTAATAAAGTATGTAAAGCACGAATTTGCACTAAAATAGAAGAAAGATGGTCGATGAGAAGTGTAGCAGATGAATTTGGTATAGGTAAGAGTACAGTAAGCAGAATATATAGGAAATGGAGAGAAGAAAGAAGTCTTTCGAGATCCGTCGGCACAGGAGCAAGAAGAATATCTGATGTATACCAAGATGAAGCCTTAGTTGCACATATGCATAGAAACAAATATATAAATAAAATTAAAAGGAATCCTCGATTTTCTGTCAACGTTTGGGGATGGTTATCATCGCGATGTCTCGGAGTTGCGCACCATATTCGAAATCGCCTTAACAGTGAAGAATATATAAATATTCTTAATAATGTGATGATCCCAGCCGTCACACAATCTTATCCTGATAGGAATTTCATGTTTTTGCAAGACAATGTCCTGTTCATACCTCCGCAGCAACGAAAGAGTGGTTTAATACAAATAACGTGGCCTGTATGGATTTTCCTAGTTATAGTGGAGATTTAAATGTGATAGAAAACGTATGGGGTTTAATGGCAAGACGTATTAATGAACAAAATCTTCAGGTGCATAACAATGAGCAATTATTTCACATAGTACAAACAGCCTGGGAAGAAATACCTGAAAATTACGTCATTAATTTAATAAGATCAATGCCTGAAAGAATTAATGCTGTGATAGAGGCTGAAGGTGATCTTACAAAATATTAATCTTAATAATAGATTTAAGTTATTACAATGTTCACTAAAGGTCTTTTTTACTTTTCGTTGTTTAAATAAAAATAGTATATTATGACACAAGTGCATAATCAAGCCACGACGCGAAGCGGAGTGGCTTTAACGTTACGAGTGCTTTAAAAGCTAATTATGCACGAGTGTCATACGATATTTTTTAGTATAAATGCAACAATAATTTTAATTAGAAGAAATCAAATCAATAATTTCAAAACATGACATGTACCTATATGTCATTTGACATTTCCTGACATTTCACTGGACTATTAAACGCTTGGGATTGGCTGTTACCAAGCAACCTTTATACGCACGCCGTGCGATAAAGGCCCGATTATGCACGCTTATAAGTGTGTTTTAATTGGTTTATGATGCATGCATACTAAAAATAATATTACTTAAAGAATGTGAGCCCATTATAAATTGGTTGAAGTTTGAATACTGTCAAATTGACAAATAACATTTTTCATCTATTACTAATTTCAAATCATATCAATAGCTGTAATTTTGACTTACAATAGTTAAAAAAAGTGTCCCGTTTTCTCTGGCGAGGACTGTATTTATGTCAGCTGCTATTTTTGGAGCAGATATTCGACTAGTTTTTTGCAATTCTCTAACATCATCGAGTCTAATCTTCCTGTAGTTTCCTCCTTTCGTCCTCTGCCACTTATATTTTGAATTGTATGTGTTTTTGCACAATGCTTGCCACAATATTTTGGTTCACAACAAAGTTTCGACTAATTTTTTTGTACCCAAAACCTTTCTCATGTAATTCCATAATTTTCTTTCTTAAACCAATGCCCAACTCTTTGTTTTTTGCCATTCTGATGCGGTAGTGGTTTTACAACGATTAACTTATCTTATATAAGCCTTACAAACGAGATAGTTGAACTTGAACTTGATTGATGACTTTTGCTTCATTTTTACTTTTCTATGTTCCACATTTCTTCTTAATATTATATGAAGAGAGCTGGGGTATGAATAATTTTGTTAGATAATGTATATGCGTATTTCGTGTACATTGTACACATCAATGTTTTAAAAATTATTCATCATATTGAAATGGATTAAATTATGAAAAGTTGATTTTGCGAATTTTCTATTATTTAATCTCTTCACTTTTCTAGTGGCCTTGTATCTTTAAAATTAAATTTGAATTTGTATTATCTATAAAGTTTTGAGAAAAGCTGTAAAAAAAGAATGGTTGTTAAGTTTTCCTGTACAGCAAATTATCTTTATTTCTTTTTTTTTAATTTTTTTTGTTGCCTTTACATAGTGTAAAAAGCAAGTTACTGAAAACTTTCAAAATTAATTTCTTTGTTCAAATTAAAACACATGAACATGGTAATTTGCTGCCAATTTTTAGTTCAATGTGAACTTGATAGAAGTGTATTGTTGTACTAAGAAAAGATTCAGCAATGAAAACTTTCTACACAAAAGCAGCACGTCAATGACAAAACGGTACCAAATTTTTGCTAAAAAGCCGTCTTGTCAAATCGAAATATCAGAATATATACTAACAATTATAGGTCCAAATTTATTACAGAATTTATGGATTTTTTGTAGGCAATAAAGGTTATGTTCAGATTTTTGTTTCGCAAAATAAAGCAAACTATTTTATCCCTTACGTATCAAATCTAATTATGTATTTACAGGGATTATTATCATTGACTAAATTAGTATTTTTTCTTTAAACGTTATAGATTTATACAAAAACAATTTGAAAATAACGACATACGGTTCACGTTGAAGCTGACGAACGCATAAATGGAATGCCTTTCAAAGCAAGATGAAATTTATAGTTGGTATACAAGCGTAAAAACCTACAATGTTTTTTTTAAGTTTACCAACTTCTCCACTTTAGCTTACCACGACAAACTGCGGTTGGATTCCGCTTTAGAAAAAAAATTGTGCCGCCTGGATTTAATATATTTCTGAATGAAATCATACATTAATATAAGAAAATGCAATCAACGGGTTTGTTGGCGCTCCAGGTTGAAACTAAGTGTCAACAAATTATCAATCAAATTAACAAATTATCTTGGAATAATGTTGGATAGCCGCCTTTCTTTCGATTTGCAGAAAAACAAGATAATTTTCAAAACACGAAAAAGCTTTTGTTTTCGCTTATCTGCCAGAAATAAACTTTTTCTTAGGACGAAATAATTTACTTTATTTTTAATCATCCCATCATTAAGCGTTATCTTAATCATACTTAGCCAATAATATACACCAAAAAACAAATAATCAAACTAATCGTAGAAGCTGCATGATTCGTCAGATATGAGGATCGATTCGATGTTATCATTTCATCTATTCATGTCTTCGATAAACAATTATCTGCTAAAGCTCAAAAACGTATCAGAAGCTCTTCTAATTCAATTATTGTCATCGTTCATCAGAACAATGACTAGACTTTCCAGCAGAATAGCGGCATCTTGAAAAGGGACTCCTAATGGTGATGTTTCAGCCAAATATTTTTAAACGTTTAATTTGCTACACCTTTTGACTTGACAAATAACAATGTGCAAAGTCAATAAAGAAGTAGAAGTACCTTCTAGCAACAAAAATATCCAATGCTTTAACAAGCATTGGTATATATTTAATGCATTGCACCTCAAAATGCATTATATTACTAATGAAACTCAATAATTTAGGTAATGTAGGAATTCCAACAGCTTAAGTGTTTGTAAATACATGGTGTATCAATATCTTTTATGGATACATATACATACATACATGAACATTATACGTAGGATTCATGTACCTACTTTTCTTCCCAAAACTGTATACTTATTTGAAATATATTTTACGGACACAAGCCAGTTTTATATTAAAAGCTAATAGAACGATACGATGACCGTGCGTCTAGGAAAGTAATAAAGTGCGATACTAATTAGAATAGTTGTTAATAATCGAAATTTGTTGATAAAAATTCAAACATTGTATGAAACTTAATTTTGTTTGACAATCTTGACCGAAAAGTTCACCTACATCAACGCGAAAATAAAATATTATAATGCTTGAAGAGCTTATTGTATTGCAAGCAGTTTAGAAGAGAATGTTATGCACTTAAAAAAGCTTTCTTCATCCATATGTGAGTTCTTTGTAACTGGTGTCATATTTCTTGAATCGATTTATAGCGAATTTGAAAATTGTAGGATAACTAAAATAAATAATACACAGTTCGAATAATTACGATATCTTAAAAGTATCTAGCAGATTAAAAATTTAAATTGAATAACAAAATCGATTTTGTAGGCATCCAGACATTATCATATTTCATCGGAAAGTTATCTTATGATCACAACAATGCACGGTATATGCACACCCTGTATGCGTAACTGTATAAGTCAACGGTATTTTTTCTTTGAAATATATAACACGGCATATGCGTCTACCGTATGTATATCAGGCATTCAATAAATTGAAAAGGACCCTTGCAAAGTCAAGGGCGGTCCTGGTGCGTGATTGGCCGCCAAAAGGGAGGGTTTCATCACATCACATCCCCGACACAATGTTTTTCACCCCACGTTGTACATCTGTGACAATCACACTTCAGACACCCCACTGAATTTATATACTATACGATTTCGTTTTGTATTGAAAATGGCGTTATATTATTATACCAAGATTAGTTCAACACAATTGAGCTTCAAACGTAGTTAAAATTCAAATCTGCGTATCTGCTTTTAAATTTGAAGTGCTTAATATAATATAATTGAGGGAAACTTATATAGTAATTGTTTGGGTATAATATATTTGTTCTTTTGTTTCAAATTCCAATCTCAATTAAAAAAAAATACGCGTGATTATTGAACAATACCTAATAATATACTGAGGTTTCCAAGAGCTATGCCCGGGCTTTGACAGATTATTACTTTGACGTGCCCAATCACAGCGCTGTCATTTTTTTACTTTTGTATTATACTACATAGTAATAATTTTACTATGTAATGCTACACGATTTAGCAATTTATCGAAATTTGTTATAAAAACGTGTAATTAACTAAAAAAATGTTATTGCTAAAACTATATTTTAAAGCCTAAAGCTCTGTTTCCTCGTTGTTAACAAGTTGGCCTTTATGTTAATTTTGTGGAACAACCTGATGGACGTGTACCCGTATGAGATTCAATTTGCACTGAAGTTCTAAGTTCGGTTTCAAATTTTGGCGAAAAAATTTTTCAGTGTTCAATGTGAATTTTGATCAGGAGACGCGATTTCGCCATTTCATCTTTTGAAACAAAGTAACCAAACGGTGATTGTAAACGGCAGATAGTATTGGCTCATGATGACCACTTTATTGGTCTGAATTGCACGATATGAACCTGAATAACATGGACGTATTCAAACACTGGTCACACGCCAAGGTTATTGCAAAAAAAAACCTGTTCTGATTACATTATTTCGCAAATAAACTGGCAATTGACTGCCTCACTACTTTAATAGTACAACTGAAAAATTTGCAGTAATTGTGCAGCTTTATTATTTAGTGATAAAGCGAAGTTCTTCACTGGATCTCTTGGTGCAGCAGTAGAACACTAAACACTTTAACCCACTGAACACCAAACAAGTTTTAACTAAAACACCGACGAGTTTCAACAGCAATGCTGTCATTATCAAGGCGATAATAAAACTTAGTTTTATTATCGCATTGCTATTGAAACGCGTCGGTGTTTTAGTTAAAACTTGTTTGGTGTTCAGTGGGTTAAAGTGTTTAGTGTTCTAGTGATAAAGCGTTTACAAATCTTCCGAACATGAACCACACATGAAGTTCAGAGGCAATGAAAAATTAGGCTGAAAAATTTTCCAAAATATCTGGGCAGCATACATCAGTGGTTCAATCAATTCTACTTACCATATTTGTAAACAATGATCTAAAAAACTAAATCTAAAAGTTATATACAATTTCAAGGAATAATATTTTTTATTTTCTTTTATATTGATTCGTGGCCTAAAAGCGGTTTTTGGAAATATTAATATTTTAGTTTACCTGTATTGTCAAGTTATGAATTTCCTAATACCGTTGTATTATCCTTGGTTATTTAGATTAACTTCCAATTAACTTCAAATTTAACATATGCGCTGTTTTTTTGTTGTCAAGAGTGAATTAATATTCCGCTTCGTATTATGCTGTCGAATGGTCACAATGGACAGGCTTTAATAACAAAAATTAAAAAATAACCGATAATATGTAGGTATAATTTTTTTTTAGAAATGATTGATTCTTTCACCTATATTACTGCAGCATTTGTACTGAATTTAACACGGCGGATAATACACTTTTATCGACGTAAAACGTTCAACATTTTGTCATTGTAATACATAGATTTTTAGATAAACATTTAATGCAAGTGGAACTAGATACTTACTGTCAAGGATGAATTGAATCACAATTTAATTGACAGTTAATATGAATAATGCAACTCACCAAAACATGACTAACGGAATAAAATATTTAACATCGAAGCGAGGGCTCCTTAAACAGATGGTCGCGAGACTACAAAATTTTGATCTGTTCAAATAATGTAAAATATGTACTTTTCGATGTGAACACGTTTTCAGTCTATTAAATAACTGTGTTACAATGCTTTGTCCTTGGTACATAGTCACTCTTAAGTCGTAACGATTCCTTTTCACTATTACAGAAATCAAAAATTACTTGCCTGTATGTAAATCTATTTCTGATAATATTTTAGTCTTAACTTCTAATGTCTTAAAGAAATGTGTCGTAGTGCTTTGGAGTGAAACGTGCCCACCGGTATTTTCAAAATAAATTTTTTCTATTTTAGAAGAAATAACCGGTAGGTTTTACATATGTATTTAAAGACCAAGAACCTTCCAAGAAGACACTTTGCGAAATAACTTTATTATCTCCCAACGTGTATAATAGTAATTGTTAGTTACGTTCCTTTTAAAATTTCCTTAAATACTTTTAGATTTCTCAATTCTATAACTATTTATTTAATTTATCAATAATTATAAAAGGTTTCAAAAAAAACTTGGCAGCGGTGGGATTCGAACCCACGCCTCCGAAGAGACTGGTGCCTTAAACCAGCGCCTTAGACCGCTCGGCCACGCTACCAGTAATGGTTAACTTGTCCTTATCTATTATTATGTTTAAATTAAGGAGAGTTAAAATGAACTTGTGTTTTAAATGTAAATGCTATTTATAACATTATAATTATCACGTATATACCTATTATTACAATCAGAACACATTAGCATCAAAACGCTGTCTTCAATTTTCACAATTTAATGTGTTATTGATGCTAGTACAGTAGATACCTACTCATTTACCGTGATTAATGCGGACCGAGAAATCATCACGATGGACGAATTTCACGATTAGTGAATAATTCGGGATTTTTATTTGTATTTATAAATATTTATTAATAAAATAGGAAATAATTAAACTAAACATATAGCGTATGTATGAACAATGTATATGTATACCGGGTGATAACGGAATAAGGTAACAGATTATAACTTTTTTGTCGTGTAACAGATTTACTTGACATTTAATATTAAGTTATTTCATGTAATCGCGCATCTTTCTAAACTTCGCCACCTACTTTTTCATTTCCTGTTTAAGCGGAAGTGATATCAACTAAATATCACGGTGGTATGAATTTTACCGTGATTTTTTTAATACGGACCAAATCCAAAATCTTGGTGATGCGAATTTCACGATCAGCGCGTTCACGACGTATGAGTATCTACTGTATATTTACTAACTATTTTTAGCTTTGAACGAGTAGATGGTGTGTGACATTTCAACTTTTTATTATAGGAAGTCGAAGTAACTTATTAACTAAACTACTCGTAGTATTCCTGTATTATTTAATAAAATTGATTTGAATTCATTTCCAAAAAAATAGAATAATATGTTATCGAACCATTATTTTTAAACCATTTTTTTTTAATATAAATTTGACGTTATAGTCTATTATTTTGATTTTTTTTGTTTTGGGGGTTATAGATACCTACTCCAGTTGTATATTTTTCTTTTCCTTCTTTCCTTTTTGGTCTGCGATAAAAAATTATTGAAAAATTTAATAATTAAAAGGAGATCAATATTAAATGACAAGAAACAAGTAGTTTAACCACAGTAATTCGTCAGCAATGTCAGCATTCTAAATATATCAATACAATGTTTCGCTATTCCGTAGAGACTTTCAGATAATTTGATCGTCTTAGGTCAGTCATACAGGGTTGCCCGCTTGGCCTTCTTTCTGAAATACATAGTGCGTTTAATATTGATTTGATCAGAAAATGTTAAGTACATATTTTATTCGGACGTTTCTCATTTACAATTTAAAAATATTTTGAGTTCCCTAAGGACCTCGGTTTCATCTGTAAAGGACCGTAATTAGTTTTTTTTTTAATGGAACACCCTATATATTTTTATATTTTTGATATCTACATCGAATTTTAAGTCAACATTGTTAAAACTTTTATCCGCATAAATCTAGCCCTTTAGGAGAAAAACGTGTTTTTGTTAAATTTCCACCGAAATTACTGTTTATTTAAAAAATCGTATCTATTCAATCCTTGACTGGAGAGTGACCAAATTCGAGATTATCATAAACTAGAATGTGTTTTAATTTTTGTAGGTTGAGTTTTAACGAAGCAGAAAAATTGGAAAAAATTAATTTTTTTTAATGGAACACCTTGTATATTTTATCACGCCTGAACTCCTTTACAGGTTTACTATGTTTTTTTGTGAAACATGTCCTATACCCAAAGGCAATTAAAATAAATAACAAATACACGCTATTTATATTAAATATTTAATTATTCATATTATTCAAATTGTGTTATCTAGTAGCAAGTTAAATCACATAAAAATGAAATGGTGAAAAACATAAAATGCTTAACATCAGTTTAAAATAGCTTCAAACACCCTACCGTTATTTTGCATATACACTGCCTTAGACAATTTATAAAACTTTCGTTAGCATTTTGTAACATTTTGGGCGTAATTGACCGCAAAACTTCACATATTCTGTCTTTAATGTCGTCGGAAGTTGTAGGGCGTCCTCTGTATACGCGTTCTTTGACCTATCCCCACAGAAAGAAATCAATTTTGGTTATATTCGCACTATCAAAGTGATATCTTCTAGCAAAATTGGCAATTCTCCCGAAATAAGTTTGACAGTTTCATGCCCGTATTCACAAAAGCCAGTAATAACTAATAACGGAGCGTAATACGTAACGGAGCATCAAATACGTTAATTTTGTATTCATAAACAATTGCATCGTAAAAAGACTCGTTAAATCCATCGTAACTATAACACCAACTTTTCGAGGGATTAAAATGTTTAACGATTCGTAAAAAGTAATATGTCAATTAAAAACGTCAATTATCATATTTATGTAGTTTGAAATTTGACACTTCGAGGTATGTCATCTTCTAAAAATTCAGATATCGAATTTGTTGAGGATATTCTAGACGCAATGCCTAGATTGAAGCATATTAGAGATCGGCGGAACCCCTCTGAGTTATTTGATGACGTCGAATTTAAAATGAGGTATAGTTTTAATAAATTAACAGTAGCAGAATTAGTTAATATGATTGGTCCCGACCTGGAAAAAGGTACAAACAGAAATAAAGCTGTCAGTTATGAATCAAATTTACATTGCGATTGTATGCATCTAAACGTAAATCAACCTACTGTAAGTAGAATAGTTGCCCAAGTGTCTCAAGTAATTGCAGAAATGCGACCACAATTTATACAAATGCCAAAAACAAGGAATAATATACGAAAATTTCAAAAAGTTTTACAGCATTGGGGATAGCGTTCTCCATTTTCCCGAAATGTACATTTTCTGATCAAATCAATATTAGACGTACTATTTAAGAAAGAAGGCCAAGTGGGCAATCCTGTATAATAATCGACATATAAACTCTATAGTAAATTTTCGGACTTTTCCTGTGAACATGCAGTTTCCATACAATGAGCAATGCAATTAATCCAATATAAGTACTTGACACTTTACGAACTCTTTTTGTCTAATAAGTAACCTTAGCTGCTGTTGCTCTGAAGTATTCTTAATTAGACGTCTTCAAACATTATCTGAAGCTTTCTTCTTCTACTGCTGTATCTACTAGCCTTATACACTTTGCTTCATATCTAAAGTCCCTTTATAGCTTTGCTTGGTAGGGTGTATTGACCAATACATTTTTACCTCGATTATTGCCTCAATCAATTTCTAGAACTAAATAATTTTATACGCCCTTGTTATTTCGTGCTCTTACTTGATTGAAGTTCATAAATGTAATTCACGTAATTGAACTTTGACGTAGTATACTTATTACCTAAAATCACGCATACTCATAGTTTCTACTGATTTATATGATTCAACGTTATCATCCGTATTATAATATGATATGAGTCAGAAGTATTAGATAAACAACTAGGTACCTGTGATATAGTGTCGGATCTCTTATTTTGGGTGTGCTTAATCAAACTTTTGTTATTACGTCTATGTAACACTTGATTGTAAAGCGCATAAATAAACTGTATTGACCTCAACTAATTATCTTAAACCAAAAAGTGTTATCAAAATCATGACAGTTTATTGCATAAGTAAATTAGATATGTCTATATACAATATAATTAAAAATATTTGTCGGGATAGGTGTGACCTCTGGTAATTCATAATATAAAACGTGGTTTTTTCTATTACTTATTCGTGATTATTTGAAGTGTACTATATATTAGTCTAATACGAATGTAGTGTAAACCACAGAGTAAGAATTCAAACGATAAAAACGAATACTTTTTTTATGAATCTTATCGATAACCTTTGCTTGCGATTATAGGAGCATATAGTCAGATATCCATATTTAGTGAGTGCACCGTACAGGTCAGTTTTTATTTTGACAGTGCCAGTAATTTAATAGAATATTTTCAAATTTGTGAAATGGGAAAGTACGATAAGAACATTACGACCATTAGTATATGGGATTCTTTAGGTATTCGTCTTTTTTCATTTATTTTGGCGTTCTGGGTCTCATTGAAACTATGCACCATGTGGATTTTCAATGCAAACAACTACTTTCGAATCGAGAATAGGGATAACCCTCCTGGATGCTTGGTGGACACATCTATAGGTCAACATAAATATGTAAAATTAAAGGTATTTATTGCAACTTTTAATTATATAAAACTTAATATATAATGAGATTAAATGATTTAATCTGTATACACAACAGAATATTCTTAACAATCAATTATTATCCACTTCGCATGTACCTCATTACAAGTAAATCAAAAATTACATTAATTTAATTTTAACTTAACGCACCTCAGTATGTTGATTATTTGTAATACAGGTTTCAATTTTTACATAGATACATATTGATGAGACATTTTGAGAGATACACAACATAAATGTAAACTTTAAACCCAGCTTACCACAATGTTGTAAACAGCATCATTTCTCTGTATTTTACTTTGTGTTGAAGATACGAAAAACAATTATTTAAAAAAGTTGTCTAGAATTTAATTTTAGCACGGGTTATCAAGCTTCCTTACAAACTTCACACTTATTTTTTTCAATATTTTCAATAAATACTAGTGCATGTTTCAATTTAGTAGAATGCTATAGAAACTTCAATATTGAACACATGTTCAAGTTAATACAGTGCCATGGATACTGAAAATTTAATAGCAAAAGAGAGAGAGTTAGTAATCAAGGTAAAAATTAAATTCTAAACAACTTTTCCCAATAATTTTTTCTCATATCTCTAATGCGAAGCAAGAGTATCTGGTCCCGTTTGCAACACTGTAGTAAAAGTTTATATATACAGGGTGTAACAATAGTGCGATATTCTTCCATAACTCAATTTCTTTGCAAAATACAGCAAACATTTAAATACAAAAGTTGTTTAGTTTTATGAAATTTATAACGTAAAATTATTCTACGATATACAGGGTGTTTAGTTTGCCCGTAACCATCAGTATCTTTACATTCTTTCAATGGCCTATATTGCCACATTTTTGAATTGCCTGGGGAATTTTAAAGCAAGTTTATACAGGATGATTTTGAATTATTTTCATTAGTTTACAAGATATTGATATTTGTTTGAAAATTTTGACATTTTGCTCTCTTCAGAAAAATGCCATTATTTCGGTAACGGAAAAATGTAAGATTATGAAACTGAACATAACGTTAGAAGCATTTCCGCATATGATGACAATAAACAGATGTAGACTTAAATACGTTATACAGAATGTTCTAGAAATCAGTGTCTTTTTGAAACAATTGAAATGGGAAATTCGCTCGACATTTAAAAAAGCACTACCGGTGTCAAGATTTATAGAAATATAAAATTTAAAAAAAATTTAATCTTATAATATTTTGGAAAATATGCGAGTTCAATACGATTCAAAACGTTTATTTTCCACAAATAACACATTTTGTTCCATTTAGTCTTTATTAAATTAATAATTACATGCATTGAGTTACCACGATTAATTAGGAATGTAGTATTGTAGAGACAGCTACATGTTATAACTAATTCATACTATTATTATTGTGCTCTATAAAAACTGAATGTGAAAAATAATTCCAATATAAAGAAAATTATGTTTGTAATTCAGAATCATTCAATGAGCAGTATCATATTCAAAACTAAGACAAAGATAGTCAAATAATCGAATATCTAAACATTTAAGGAAATAAGAATATATTCAGTAAATGACAATAAGTTTAGGTTTGGCTTTGAAACGAAGAAAAAGTATATTAAAATACAATCAAAATATTCATTTGTATTTGATAATGATAGACCTAGAGACTATCTGTTTACCCATTTATACTGTCGTATCTCCAGGTTTAAATCTTGGATCATTATTATTCAATTGTATCTTTTCCTGCCTTTAGAATAGGCGACAATTTTAAGCGTAATTTTCACATAAGATATAAACTAGTATTAAGAGGTTCTCTCGTAGTTTTTGCAATTTTTTCAGGGTTGGTTTCCCTTAACGTTAGGGCAAGTTGTGATGATGATTCCCACGTCATAATTCCACCATTCTCTACCTTCGCTCAATTCTGAAGCTTTCGTCAAACTTTGAACCGACTTCTAGAAAGAAATCTTAGAAACGTGGTGACATTTTTTAAATAACATCAACCGTAGTTCCTGGATTTTGTATCATTATAGTATGGATTTGTGAACGTGTTTAAAGTTGAATTAATCTGCAAAGTGTCACTTTTATTTATTAGCATCTTGTACAGTATTAATAATAAAATCGTGCATTTCGCGATAATGTTACACATACGTAGATTTTTGAAATTTATGATTTATAAATGCCACGACATTACCAATGGAAGATTAACAAAGCCATGATGGATATATGCGATCAACTATAAACAGCAGTAGCGGCAGTGCGAAGTGGCAGATGTATCAGAAATGTAGCAAGATCTTTTGATATATCAACAAGTACAATCGAAAAACGAACAAGAGAAAATAATCATCATTCGATTTTTACGTTAGGACGTCGACCAGTTTTGTCGAAAAGGTTATTCGTTTGTCAAAAGTCTTTTATGAAAGTTCTTTAAGCTAAATAAAAAAAATATGTATTTGATTACGTTACAAAAAATAATTTTGGTTTCTCATTCCATAAAAATAAAAAGACTGCAAGCTATTAAATATAGGGATTTATTTAGACAAATAACGGTTAATTTGAAATAAGTAGGTTGCCACATGCCGGGAACGGTGAAGTTAAATGTCTATGCAAGAAAATAACGTATGAACGTACCACTGCCTGATCAGAAATTGCTTATTCAACGCTTGAAACATTTTCAATAATTTATTAAATGTAATGTGGAATTCCACACTAGATGATGAGTAAAACTGACTCTTAAGAGTCACTTTTCTCATCATGAACAATCAGTCAACTCAGTCTTACTCAAATAATGCAATAAATATACGAAAAACCACCTTTATGTAAAAATTACTCAATTTGATATTTCTGAAATATTTAATAAGAATTTGTAATCCAGAAAAGGCAATTTCAGGCTACTGTATAATCACTCTAATGAAACAACAGCTCTTAACGTGACAGAAAACGATCAAACTTCAGAATCAGAACAACTTTTTACAATCAGTGTAGAAGAAATCGAGTGTCACCATGACCTTTCAAATGATCAAAAACCCAAAAGTTCAATCCTAAATATATCGTTTCAAGATCTTTAGGTTTTATCAGGACCATCCAAAATTCCAATTTTGAAGACTTTATTGATAAACAAGAATTCTAGGAGAAAAATTCTTAGGGGACCACCATTCTCCTGTAAATCTACGTGATGATGTCATGTAACTAAACTGTTACAACTACAATATTTTGTATTTCTTCAAAATTTGTTTTTTTTCTGTCATTATAAATTACGACAATTACAACACATATTCAAAATGAAAATTAACTAAAGATTGTATGCCAATAATTTAATATTTTATAACATTTGTTCTGATGTTTCATTCAAGCATTGAAAAATACTAAAATTATATTCTTTATCTATCTAGTGGGTGGGGCGATCCCATTATGCCTCTTGAGACAGCTTCTAAAATCATCATTTATTTCTAATAGAAGTTATCTCTTTTTCTACACATATATAGTTTCTCCTTAGGCTCTCTCGAACTTCTTTTTAATTGTCAATTTGGTTTTAAATTGGTAAGTTCTTTTTATATAATTTTGCTACTATATTTCTAAAGTATGGCAATATAATGTGGAATGGTTTCCATATTGTTTTTACGACCAAATATATAAAACATGTGAAGTAGTAGTAAATTCTACATATTTTTTCTTGTAAGTACATGATGTAGATAATAAAATCAAATATTTAACTCTATGATGTGTACTTGCCAATGTTTAATGATGATTAATAATTTATTAATTATCTAAACTAAGTAATAAAACACAAATTCAACCCCAAAATTGATTTCACTATCATAGGACCGCCTATAAAATCGATATTAAGTTCGCAATTATCAAAAGAAATTTGTATTTTAATTTCAAAATATTTCAAGATATCTATCCCATTTTTTATTTGTTTCAGAAAGTCAAATTGCATTATGTCGAAGCCGGCAGCAAAGACCAGCCTCTGATGCTCTTTCTTCATGGGTTTCCAGATTGTTGGATTAGTTGGCGATATCAAGTTCCATTTTTTTCGGAATACTTCCGTGTCGTGAGTTTAGATTTGAAGGGTTTTGGTGACTCCGATAAACCTATCTCTCGAGGACAATATCATTTGGAGACTATACTGGAGGAATTAGAGCAATTCATCTTAGCATTAGGAGTTTCCAGTTGTATATTAGTTGGCCACGATATTGGAGCACTTTTAGGATGGTTTTTAGCTAAGCAAAATCCAAGTCTTATCGACAAATTTGTTTCAATTTCATGTTCACATCCTAATGTTTGTTGGAATTATTTACCATCGAATGGTATTCACAGTTCGAATTGGATCAAATTTGTACAATGTCCAGGACTTCCTGAATTGGATGCCATGAAAAGCGATTTAAAAATAATCAAAGACTATCACCAGTATTTACATGAAAAATATACTCAAGATAAAGAGATTTTAGAGGCTTATAAATACACGTTTTCCAGAAAAGAAGATTGGTCAGGACCATTGAATTACTTTAGAACCTTACCGTTTCATAGAATACAAGGGAAAGAACAAATTGAAGTACCTACGTTACTAGTGACTGGTAACAAAGATAATTTCGTAAATCTGGAAGGTATCGTTATGTCTACAGATTATTGTAAAAAATTCTTTGTTAAAATTATTGAAAACACTGGTCACTACCCTCATCAAGAGGATCCGGAGAATTTTAATAAAGTCCTGATTAAGTTCTTGAAGGTAAAACCTACTCCGCGAAGGAATAAATTAGGTGATCGATCACCCTCTAAAAGACTGATGGATAAGATGTTTGGTGCCATGTCCTCTACTGTAAAATATGGCAATTCAGTGCTTGATAGTGTTAACAAAAGGACGAATGGTGTTGTGTCAATTCCAAGCAGTTTTGGACTTCCGCCACATCAAAATGATTAATTATATGTTGTATCATGTTACTTTTATCAAATTATAGCTTTGATATGATATTGGTTTGGTGAGCACAAAGTAATGAAGGATGTTAATCTCAAATGCTTGTTAGTTTTTACCTCGCAATGTGTGCCCTGTATATTTATTGTTATGGTTATTATGTTAGTCTTTAAAATGAGTATATGTAGTTACTATTTTTTCATTTTTTATATGATGTTTGTTTATAATTGTTTTATTCAATAAATATATACATATTTCAATTGTATGTTTATTAATAATAAATGAAACTGAAAAGAAGATACACTTTAGAATGTAGAACATGAAGTTTGCTTATTTAAAAAGTGTTTGAAAATGGTAATGGTAATTAAATACAATTAAAAGGTGCCCCTAATAAAATACGTGACATATCTGGTACTAGGGCCGTGGCAAATTTTTTGCTAGTTTTTTTAGCTATTTATTATTAATTTGATTTATCAGCGATTTCAAAATGTATTTCTTCTGTAGTACGTACGTAAGTATAAAAGCTTTAGTAAACAAGTTATAAATCTTTATTAACTCGGTTTAGAGCACAGAAATTGTTTTCTTTATACAGTAAAAAACAGAGTATATAAGCAATTTTTGTACGTGTATGTCTTAAATAGTTCATTGCTTATCTTTATTGCCACCTAGTGCATTTTTAGGGATTCGTACCTCCTGATGACCGCGAAGAAAACATTTCGGTGTTAAAAAAAAATTCATTACATAAACAACAAAACATTACAGATTACCAAAATAATAATAATAAAACTACAAAAATCACTTGAATCAAAAACAAAGCTAAGCCAAAGAGAAGCTGTAAATAAATAGAGTAGTAAAACTTGCAAAACGCAGATCCCATACAATAGTATGTCCGAAACTATAAAAAGATTCTAATACCTAATGGTTAAAGATAGTCGAGTAAACTTCTAAGAATAGTTAAACCAAATCTATTAAAGTTCACCGAAATGGAATAAATATGTTAAAACCACCTAGCCAACCAAAATCCTAAAAATTTGTAAGGAAAATTCTAAAACTCCAAATCAGAATCTTAAGCGTAAAAGAAATATTATCAAAGCAACATTTTAAAAATTGTTAAACCATTTTTACTCAAGTCCAGCTCTTATAAAAAAAATCGAAAATAAAAGTCTATGGTAGCAAATGGCGAAGTTGAGCAATTTTACCTTCTCCTATGCCTTGGGTACAACGCCAGCACAAACTTTCGTCATCCTGCAAGTCAAGGTCGCTTTATTCACCGCTTTAGTTGTACTAAACAAACCTCCAAAATTGTGCATGAAACGAGCCAAAACCAAAAAAAGGTTGTAAGCCTACAAGCTTTTTTGTCTAGCTCTACATTCTTGGTGTTATTTCGGGGCAGATATATCTGATAATGTTTCTCAATCTATAGTGTTCTGAAAGGTTTATTTATGGTAAACTATTGTTCACGTAATTCCGTAAGAGGATGTTTAGGAGCATTAAGTACAAGATTATTCAGTAGTCTCCGAACTGATTCAGAAAATGCCTTACATTAATACTATTGGTCTATTTTTTCCAATGACATGTCAATTACTCCAGTAACGTAATTCTTGCAAAAGTTCAAGTTCAAATTTAATTCGAGTTGATATTCGTATTGTAATGGAAACGGTAGCGTATAATTGGTATAGATCCATGAGCTACTGAAGTATATAACATACATACAATTGAATATTTTAAAACTGAAACCCACCTTCACTTAAATATACTTTTATACACAATCATTATTAGACTCGGCAAAGAGGGGCAATTTCCAATGCAGTGTGGTGAGCAACGTAGAGGTGTGGCACGGAAACTCGAGCGTCCGTATGAAAACACACTTCTTCAATATTATTCCACTGGTTGTTGTTAGTGCTTATCAGTACACATATATTTAGAAAATGTCGCAGTTAGGTACGTTTCGGAAACGGCGTATTTCCAAGAAACTAGAAAATGTAATAACGAGTATGCCGGATTTAGAATGTGAAGGCTATAGAATTAAATGCGTAAGGTGCGACAACTATATGAAGTGTACCAGCAGGTGGAAGTGTGAACACCAACTAAAAAGTATAAAACAACGTTCTGCAATTCGTGGCAAACAGCACAGCGAACAATTTACATTGATATAAGTGTTTGTTTTATTATATGTAATCTATCGTTCACTTTACTAGAGTAACAAGCATTTGTCTCCTTCTGGAGCAATTATTCAGATTATACTTTACCAGTTTGTGATTTCATGAAAACTTCTTAAAACAATACGTGTTTCAGCACGTTATATAATATATTTTTGTCATTACTTTATGTGTTAACATTCATGCGACCATATCGCTTATGCTCACTCATGAAAGTCATAAATGATGCGAGTACGTAAACATTACTGAACGCTCGCCTTGATATGGCTGCTCGGCCCCTCCACGTTGTTCTCCTCACTGCACTGAAACTAGCGCCTCTTTGCCGAGTCTAGTTATTATTTACTAACACGTTTCTGTATTTTTGCAAGTCATTGCTTCCAACATATTAAAATTATAACTAAATTAAAAATACAACACAACCACAGTCTAACGCTATCTACTTATATTTACGACCGCAGAATTCACGGAAGAAGAAGCAAAACTGTTACAAAAAATATTGAAAGGCACAATTTTAAAAAAAGAAAACGATCAACACCAAAAAAATGTCATAATAGTGTTAATAGTGACAAGCACATCATCAAAAAACTGAGAGAAAAGGTCTGTATGTACAGTGGACAGAAGCATAATCGATACCGTTACGGAATTTCCTAAACCTTAATAGCAATGTAGAGCGGGTTACGTTGTGCGACCTTCAGTTAGGATTTATAGTAGATATTATTAGTAGATAAGGTCGACGTTAGCTTGCGATGGTGTCGTTTTAAAAGCTGGCCACTGTACATAAAAGTAGACAAAGGTAATTCCTTGGTAATTTTTGACAGAAAAAACTATATTAACTCTGTAGATCACTTATTATTACGAACCCTTAGACTTAAATCTATTACATAAATACGTTTAATATTTTAATTGAACAATTAAGTTATGTAACAATTTAATAGATAGAACAGTAAAACATCAAGTATACATAAGTGAAAAACTCCAACATTTCTAAATTATATTGCTTATCGATGATTCATAAGGAAGGGAACACGCCGACCTATTGTTTCTAATGTTAACGCCCCGAGATACGAATTGACAAAATGGCGGTCACAACCATTTTCTCAATTTCAGTTTTTAAACAGCTCGCTAAGAAGTTCCTTGGATTTTGTGGAAAAACTAAAAAATGCCAGTATAGATACCATGCATTCTATGCACACCACTGATTGCCCTGATAGCGAATCACGCATAATCAAAGCTGTAGCAATTAAAACAACCCTCTTAAAAGTCAATTTTAATTTTATAGATTTATTGTCTCATAATCTTCAATTCCCTTTTATTATTAAAAAGAAAATGTAATGTATATTTAATATCTTATTCATAAGTTGCAAACTTACTGGTCACCAAAACGAAATCACAATTCACATTTACTCGAATACAAAACTATGTATTTCCTATATAGAATATATTATACTTGTGTCTGACACTTATACTAAAATATTTTTTACATCCAAATATTAATAAATAGGAAAGCTAGCATCAACTGAATTCGAATATGCGTACAATCCCCCAAGTACATTCAAAAATTTTAAAGGTAAATCGGTAAATATTTCCTTTAACTGAAGTACTGCCCTCTGAGAATCATTTCCTCGCCGACAAATAATCAATACTAAAACAGAAAACATGAAAACATATAAAAAATTAATGGACAGAGTTTACCTTCACTTCCATTAGTGGAATAATCTTCAAGTTTCTTTCTTAGTTTATCGAGATCTTTTCCTTTTTTTAAATAACTATATGGAAAATTGTAGGAATTATCCAAATTACACATTGCAAACTCTAAAGTTGGACGAACATCTATTAGTAAGGTTTCCGGCTTTGAAGGTAATTCCTTGACAGGTATATGATCATCTTTTCGTAATATGTCAACGTCAATCACCTAAATAAGAACAACTTGGTATTGAATCAGAAAGAAATGTGTTTGGTATAAATGTAACCTTGTCATGAGCGCTAGAACCGCAGAATTCCTCATAATCTATTAAGCTAGTTATTGTGGGATCATCACCGCATACGGCGCATCTAGAGTTTCTTGTCCGCAACTTGACGTTTCTAAAAACTGCTTCACATGCATCGAATGTTAGTAGTCGACTCGATAAAACACCCCCTTGCTTAGTCAATATTTTTATTACTTCTAGCGCTTGTAGTGTCCCAATTATACCAGGAACTGTAAAACAATAGTTATATAATGTCTACCGAAAGAATGGGTTGACGCACAGCTTACGAAATTAAAATTTAGTGCAAAAACAAAATACAAAAAAAAAATTAAAATAATATTTTTAGATCTACCTTAACAGATATAACACTAAAATGTGAAGTATTACCTAAACATGAGTTCAAACAATGCTTAAATGAAAGTAGTAAGAAGATATATTTGAAAATTTCAATGCTATGGGCATTGATCTTGATACAATTGAAATCCAATTAGACAAATCGTTCAGAAAGTTACAACTGCAGGGGGCATATTTGATTTGGTAGCAGAAGAACATGATAAACAGGTGAGGTAATATAAATTAATTTTTACAGTAAAATAATTTGTTACGAGAAAATCCAGTAGATTTCACTACGACTTACAAGATCTACTATGAGTACTCTTAATCTGTTATTCCTTTCTTGGGAACTATAATTCTTCTAATGCTAGCCGGTTCTGCGCGTGCCTGTTCGAAGTAGTGGTGCCTTTGACGGGCTACCGCCTTGCAGTAGCACATAATGTGTTCTATAGTCTCACTATGCCCCAACAGAATCGGCATTTATCACGATCCACCTTGCCCATCTTCTTTAGGTGATACCTCAAAGAGCCGTGTCAAGTGAATAAAGCCGTAAGGATGCTGAGGTCTCTACTGTTGAATAGAGATTTAGCCTTGTTGGCTGAAAAAGTAATAAACTTTTTTGATTGTTTTAGTTTGGAGTGTTGGTCCAGTGCGAGATTTTGTGTTCACTTTCCCACTGTTGGAGATGAGCTCTTATATGGGTTTTGATGAAACCACAGAATGCTTCTGGTCCGATATATCGGAATGTCGCTCTCGCCGATGTTTCTTTGGACTCGAGCATTGCGGGAAGAAATCCACTTCGAAAGTTCTTGCAGTCAATAGCATTGAAAGTCAGGTGCTCTTGAATTAATTGTAGATTTTGAAGTTAGCAATATAGACAGTCAAATGTCGTTTATTAGGTTCGACTCGCATCAAAACACAGAAGTTACTTGTAAACTCTGGCTAACACCAGATAATAAAATCAACTTAAACTTTGCAGGGCCCTTTTTTCGGCAACAGGCAGCCATATTGATTGACAAGGAGTATGATAAATGCAAAAAGCGTGTGCAATGATATTCATATTACTGGAATCAAAAGCATTTATAGTTGGTTCAAGATATGTTTCTCTGGAGTTCCATGCTAAAGTGCATTAATAACCATGTTACAATTCCTAAGCTCAGCCATTCATCAATATTTCATCCACCAGTAAGTCTGAAATTCAAATAGCAAAACAAACTTTAACCATTCTATCAACTATCCTCTTTTTCCCAGCTGGAGGTCTTCCAAACTGCTTGCAAATCAATAAGTATGGAGCCATTACTCTTTGATCAAAATTATTGCACTGGAACATTCTGTTATAACTAGCTACAATACTACATATTTTAAATAAATTTTATTCGAAAATGGATAAAAGGGAACACAATTCTAGGAACTTTAAGAGATTCTAGAATAGTATATTTTCAAAGAAAACTCCAACAACGTAAATATTATACATAAACAATCGAGAACAGTAAAATAAAAACATTAAACGTGAGATTACGAAGACTTTAACACAACCATAAATTAGTATTATTAGAAACAATTTCGATGCAGAAAGCAGGAATACTTTATAATCATTTGTCAACAAAAATTAAAGATGCTATTCTACTACTAGCATAACTGCCATTTAAAACTGTTTCTATTGAATACCTTAGTAAGAGATTAAATATGCTGTATTTCTTAATAAAACATTTGTTTATATTCAGTAAATATTGCAATTATTTAAAAAATCTTTATTCAGCCCCACAGCTTATTAATTTAAAAATTTGAACTCAATTATTATAAAAGAAAGAAAATATTACAGTATACGCTCTCTTAGCAGACACCTCTTATAAGCGGACACCCCTCATAAGCGGACAGATTATCGGAGATCGAAAAAAATACTGTGATTTACATATCAAAATGTGTTCTTTTAAGCGGACTCTCTATTGACCGGACTCGGACACACGATAATAGCAGTTTTGGCGCTCCTATTTCCTCTTAAGTGAACAATGTATTTCTAGAAAATCGGTAATTCCCCGAAATCTGTCTCCTCGCTTCAACACATTATTTCCAATTAACACAAAATGTCTCAAAAATATGACAAATGTATTCTTACGATTCAAGAAAAAAACAATGTCATTGAAATCTACAACAAGGAAAAGCTAAGTATTCGCGCTTTAACCACAAAATAGGGAAATCGCAAGCGACGAACAGTATAAAAGATCAAGAAAAACTAGTGAACAAGTTTTATTCAGGTGATAACATTCAGCAGAAACGAAACCTCTTTAAAATTGAAGGGTATAATATCGATAAATTAACATACGAGTGGTTTATAAAAGTCAGAAATAATTATGGATCCTTAATACGGTCAAAGGCAATGGAAATTGCTCAGCAATTAAAATACAAAAACTTCAGTGCTTCATCTGGTTGGTTAGGACGTTTTAAAAATAGACACAATATTACGTTTATCAGAAGAATAATATCAAAAGAAAGTGCAAGTGTTAGTGATGTTAACGATTTTAAAGCATTTATAATCCTAGAGATGTGTACAATGCCGACAAGACGGGACTATTTTTCGTGCTCTGCCCGAGAGAATCTTTGTCTTGAAGGGAGAAACGTGTGCTGGTGGCAAAATGGCAAACGAGCGGTTAACTATTCTACTCTGTGCGAATATGGCTGGACATTCAGAAAAGCCACTTGTGTGCATCTCATCCATGAGATCAAACACTAAAAGATATCAAAATAGTTTTCCTTCCTTCCAATACCACTGCAATATGTCAACCGTTAAATCAAGGAATTATGACAAATTTTAAAACCTGGTATAGATCTATAATCTTAAAACACATTTTTTAGCAAAAATTGACTCGGTTAATTATGTACAAGACTTAACCAAAACAATTAATTTACTAGATGTTATTTATTTTATAAAGTAGACCTGGAATCAAGTGACTTCTTTAATAATTGCAAACTGCTGCTGCTGCTGCTTGCAAAATCTTCGGAATACGTGAATCCAGGTTTACGGATTCACGTATTCCGAAGATTTTCAAACTCACCTAGATTTTGATGCCGAAGATGAGCTGCCCTTGTTTACTATTACTGAACTGTGTAAAATGCTTCACCAATCTGGTTCAAATAATACTGATTTTGATGCATACACAATGTGTATTACACATGAAAATGTAAATGTAGAAATAAGGATTGATATTGGTGAAATTTCGCAACGAGAAGAATCCGATTCTAATGAACAAATGATGGCTAATGATGTAGACGACGACGACGATGATCCACTTCGCTTGACTAGGGTTGGATTTTTCAATCCTTGAGCCCTGTAATCTCTAGAGGAGGGGAGGGAGGAGGAGGAGGAAGGAGGAGGTCCCTCTTGGCCCATGATATTTGAATTGAGATAGGGGCTAGTGGCCCCGATGCGTGCTTCTGTGGGAGATCTGCAATTGCGAACTCTAATCATTCGCTATGCTTAGCACTCTTCTAACTTTAACTTTGGGAGGAGGACGATCCGGGTCCAGCCTGACCAGATGTTCAATCAGCGGATGATTCGAGGAAGTAGCCCTATCGAGCGTCTTGCTTGAAAGTGCGGTCAGGTAGTCCCTGATGGAGGGGACATTAAGGTCCGTGCGCAACTGCACATTCCAGACAAACCAGGGCATTGCTGTGATCATTCTCAGGATTTTGTTTTGCAGGACTTCGAGCCGATTAAGGTGAGTTTTTGATAGACTGGACCAAGACAACGCGCCGTATGTGAATAATGTAGAGTACAATCAAAATGCATAAGGATGCACTATCAATTGTTGACAATATAAAGTTTTTACCTCCAGGAATAATGATGTAACAGGTTTTGAGTTGATATCTGAATTGAAACAACACTTGAAAGGCATCATTTTGAAAATAAGAAATGTACATCGAACAACAATGTTAGATTTCTTTAGCCCAAGTCTTAATTATCTATTCTGTAACTAAGCATTAATTTTAGCATAGCCAATTTCTTTTAAGCGGATAAATTTGAGGTGACCGAAGATGTCCGCTTAATAGAGAGTACACTGTATTCAGTTTTTTTGTTGTTATTTAATATAATTAACATACCAGGTCCAAGAACTCCACCATCTCCACAATTCATGACAGTATCTGGAGGTGGTGGCACAGGAAATAGACATCTATAGCAAGGTCCTTTATTATAATTATATACCGTCAATTGACCTTCCATTTGTAAAGCGCTCCCAGATACCAAAGGTAAATTATTTAACACACAAATATCATTCAGTAGATATCGTGTTGCAACGTTATCACTTCCATCAACGACAACATCAAAAGTTTTATTTTTAAAAAGATCTGTTAACGTACTGCTGTTTGCATGTGTATGAATCGGAATTATTTTAATATTGCTATTTAAACTATAAAAATAATATCGTAATTAGTGAGATTAATCATACAAATAAGAAAAAACTTACTTTTTTAATCTGTTGTATGCACTTAATATTTTAGGTATACCTATATCATTCTCACCATGTAAAACTTGTCGATGCAAATTCGTTAATTCAACTTCATCATAATCAATTATTGTTATTTCGCCAATACCTGCCGCAGCCAAATACAATGCACATGGACATCCTAAACCACCCATACCAACTATTAAGACCCTACTCTTTTTCAACACAATTTGTCCAGTAATACTAAATTGTGAAAGTAGCATTTGTCGGCTGTATCTCATGATATCAGTTGCCGTCAGCCCAAGGCAGTACTTGTTATCATGGTACTACAATAAGAAATTGATAAGAAAAAGGAGGTTGAAGACGAGCAAACTACACCTTCTTAAATTTGAGATCAAACAATTCTCTTTCTTTCTGCTGTAGCTCCTCTCTTAACTGATTGATTTCATCTTGTAATTTTTCAATTTTCTGTTCATTCGCGGCCATTCTCCCCCAAAAGAACTTATGCTAAAGACCCGATTTTGAAACTTTAAATTGACAGTTAAAGGTTAATAAACAAAAATTATGTTACTATGCATGCAAACCTTGTACTTTATCTCATTACATTATTTGTTCTATTTTAATTTAAATATTGGAGATATTAGAAATAAAATTATTACTGATAAACATTAAAAATGGATCAAGTCGCCAACTGTAGCAAATTAGATAACTTAAATATTCATTAACAGTAACTTTAGCCAAATACTTTAGCGTATCCGTTTGCAATGCATTTCCCTTCATAGCTAACTTCTTGAATATTTTCAAAAATTTTAAACTTATTTTAAATTATTTTCAATGCATTCGTATACGTGAGGGTTGTAAATAATGAGTACTAGATTATTAGCTCAGTAATGAATAGATATTCAGATTATTATTAGATGATACATGTATTATTTTAGGCAATTAGATTTAATTGAAACAATACCAGTTAATAAACCACTAATGGAAGGTCAGTGTGTGCAAACTTTTGATTACTTAATTTTCTTAGATTTCGAAGCAACTTGTTGGGATAGGTATGATCTTACTAGAGGTTCTGCCGAAATTATTGAATTTCCAGCAGTCTTTTATGACCTGAGGCAGCATGAAATATTAAAAGAATTTCAAGAGTATGTAATGCCTACCGAGAGACCGATACTAAGTGAGTTTTGCAATAAACTGACAGGTAATGACACCATTGTTTCTACAAAATGAGCCGTGATAAAATGCAACCACATATACAGGTATCACACAAAAGCAAGTCGATAAAGGAGTTCCATTACAAACATCTTTACTATTATTTACAAGGTGGCTGCAAGAACTAACAAATATATATAATTTAACATTTGATTCTACTGATATGAGAAAGAAACGATGTGCTTTCGTAACTTGGTCTGATTGGGATTTGGGTACTTGCTTAGAAAAGGAATGTAGACGCAAACAAATTAGGAAGTCGGAAATTTTTAATAAATGGATCAATCTTCGAGCTTTATATGAGGTAGATAGGCGACATCTATGTATTCAACGTTAATCTGTAATGTATTATCTGTGCTACTAATTATGATAAAAAGAACTTACTCGTAATGAAACGATTACGTTGTGGGTTCTTTCCCCAAACTAATTTACAGCATACAGTACGTCCCTTGATTGAGTTACAAAAATGAGAAAATAAAATTGATTTTTAAGGTAAAAATCCATTTTTAATAATTTTTCTTGCCTTCAAACACTAAAATCAACATCAATTTGTGTATAGCTACTGCATGTCACAAACAAACTGGTTGTGTGTTTTAGACCTTACGTAAGAAGTAACATCGAGTGCTGAAATTGACAATTCCTCCTAACATGCAATAGCTACAGGCAAACTAACGGATTTTTTTCTCTCTTTGTAATTCAATCGGAGAACATTCGGTACTGATATGCACTCTTAATGTCAAAAAGAAACATATTTTTATAGGAGGCAATATATGAGATGGCATTGATCTATTAATTTTAATTTTATCTGTGTTGTTTCTATATAATACGATTATCAGTACTTCATGGTGATAAAAACTTTTAGCAGATTACTTTGCACTAGTGTGGTGATGCAGCAAGTTAAGCAGCAATATCTAAGTTCTGAAGATGACAATAGAAATGAAATAAGCAATAATCAGCCAGCAGGCATTTTGGAAATTAGATGCTCATCACAAACAGGATGCATATGATATGCATAAATACTTTTCAATGGGAAATTCGGAACCACAGCTTCTCCAAACGTGTCTGTTTCTGGTTATTTTTACATTTTTTCCTATTCTTCCTTTCCCTTGATCTTCTTCGTTTCGTTTTACAATTTAACTTGCTACATGCTATCACGTTGTTTGTTTATTTTTCCTATATTATGTAGTCACTGCAGCCTTCAGGTTGACGGTATAACTCTCTGTTGAAGCACCGATTGTATGGTCATCTCTTTGATTTTTATGTTGCTATTGCTTTTCCTACTTTCAACCATTTTATTTTTCTTCTAAACTTTCAGTACTATATTCCAAGTTTATTGTTTTCAAAATTCTTTATAAAGCTAAATATTCCTCATTGTCGAACATTTTACAAAAATAAATAGTTATTAGAGGAAGGAGAATGGAAACCTTTCTTTTAAATCATTTTGTTCACATAGTAAGTTCTTGATCTTGTCTTTAACACAGTGCAATCGTAAATGTCCCAATTTGGAGAAAAATCAAAGTTGTTGGCTTGGGAGAAAAAATCACTTCAAATTGTATATAATACCTAGTAAACCATATAAATACAGAACAAAAATCATAGCTCTAACGAGGAACGGATATTTTCTTAATTTCTACATATGTTGTCACAATCTATTCGATCAGTTATATGGATTTTGAAATGAATCTAAAATTCCTAACTTTCTTTTCTTCAACATATGATAACGAAACATGAAAATCTGAAATTATGTTATTGTAATGCAAACAAAAGTGGAGTGGATAGACTTATGAGAAATTTTCAAAACATTCCTCAAATTATAGCCGACCCAGGTAGGTCACAGTATTTTCCGCCTTCTGGATGTTCGAGTTGTAAATTCCTAATTATTACAGTAGTGCTACGAGATAAATGAGAAAATAAGGGAAAGTTTGTATTTGATGTCGATTCATTATTTATGTTAACTTTGGCTAATTTTTAGTTTTGTTTTATTTCGTTGTCAACAGCAATGTTTAAAAATTAAGTCTCACAGATGGCACATTAATATTTGTATACTAATAATTAATATTTCCTTTTAAGAGTTAATACTAATTTTTAATTATTTAACTTGTAGGAATATTATAATAGAAGACCGCTTGGCCTAAGTGGTGCTTTATTTGATGTTGGACTTACTTTTGAAGGAAAAGAACATTGCGGTTTAGATGATGCAAAAAATACAGCTTTTTTGGCAAAAAAAATGGTTTCAGATGGAGTTTTACTAAGAATAACTAAAGAATTGGACTAAACTAATAAATTATTAATTTTTGTACAGAAAATACAATATTCAAAATAAAATTATGATTTACTACATGAATTGATTCATTGGATCTTCTTCCCTACGTCTCTTCAAGAAATACGCTTCCATTTCTTCATCTGTAGGTTTCTTTACTTCATACATACTGTTATATGGTCGTTTTCTCTCATCTAATGATAATAAATGTTCTGCATGTTTTTGATTTTCTTCTTCAGCAGTTAACGCTTTCTGCAGTTTGTCTTCCTCTTTCTTCAGTTTCTTTTTTCTTTAAGTTTCTTCTTTTTGTTTTTCTTCTTGTTCTTGTGCTTTTTCTTAATATCCTCACTATCACTTGAACTGCTAGATGGAGAATCTGAGTCTGATTCCTTGGAATTTTCAATTTGAGTTTCTGGAATGATTGCAATGGGTTCTACTGCAACTTTTATGCCTGCTTCGCCTAAGCAATATGAATTCTGTAAGATGCAATATTTCTTTAATAAAAATAATAAAAAGATGACTGAAAAAAGTACTTGAAGAATTATTATTTCATTTTACCTTGATAAAAGAATGGCAGCATTTATAACCCCAATGACCTCCACTCCAATATGAACCCCAGACACTTGTATGATTGTTGATATATATATCTTCTTCATATCTTGATCGAATTACTTCCTTCTCTTGTCCCTTAAGCACTTTTCCAGATCTGGAATATTCTACATAGTCTTCAGTTTGAGCCAAGAGAAGAGATTTGGGTGGTGCTTGCAAATGCTCTTCCCCACCATATTTTTCTAAAACACTTTTCTGAACTTGTGACTTAAATTGGTCTTTTTACTATCGTATTCCTTCTGAAGCAGTTCTAATTTTGTTGGTTCAGCTAATAGATGTACATCTACTCCTTTCTCATATGCTTCCCATGCAAACAGTTGTGCTGATGCATGTTTTCTGGTATCTCCACTGAATCGTACAAAATTTTCTCCAGAATATGTATCACCAGTTTCAGGGTGTGGATTTTCTCTCATTGATCTGGTTTTTGGATCATAGTATGCTGAATTTGGATCTAAGTTTCTTAAATACTTAGCAGTGTCTTCACGAATTCGTAAATTTCTAACAGTAATACGTTGTTTACTGTCTACTTTAGTACCAGGCATATCTACTTCATCAACATATTTATCCTCATCTTTATCTTCGTCTTCATCATCTTGACTTTCTTGTGCATCCAATTTATCAGCTCTTAATTGTCGTTTGGCTTCTTCAACTTTTTGGTATTCCTCAATAATTGCTCTATGTTCCGTCGGATCATATCCGCTCCATCGATCACGTTTACCATCATAACTTAAATTCAATTTAGCCTGAATATACTCATCAGGAGCAATATTAGCTCCTGAAAATTTTGCACCTACTTTTCTAGGACGGTCCATACAATCTTTCTTCTTGTGTGTCATTGCTCCGCAATTTTCACAAGCACCTTTCCGATACTTTGTAATAACTTTAGTCTAAAATGCGAGTATTCAAATGATGATTGCAAAGTTTTATAATATACTCACAGTATCAACGCCCCTTTTATACCAATCAGTTAAATTAGAATACTTTGATTCCTTGTCTTCTTGTGGTCGTTGATGTTTTAGTGTGGGTCCAGCTGTACCATAATACCACGGCGCTGTTGCGATATATTGTGGTATATGTGGATTGATATCTTTTCCTTCTTCATCTACAGCTGCTGGCGCGGTACCAGCCTTTCTTGCTTCTTCTAATTCTTTAGCTTTTCTCCAATCTTCACGAGATTTCTTTTTAGGTTCATCTTCAAATTCACTTTTAGTTTTTAGTATTTGCGATACAGTTAAATTCACACCATTATTAGTCATTTTATCAAATTGGTAAGCTACTATAATATTAACAAGTTACAATTAATCGTAATTGATACAAATAACATAACCTAAACATTTATGTTGACGTTTTGCGTTACTTGACATTTAAACAATATGACCAACCTTAGCATACCTAGTGCAAGTGTACTGCAATCTAGTGGTAGAAGCTACTAAAAGAATTATTATCAAAAATGATCTAAAACTGTAAACAATCCATACCTACATATAATAAAAGAGGTGGAAAGTAAAGTTACTGATAATATTTGTTTACCAATCGCCAATAAATGTTTGTAAATCTGTGTTTATAAATATTTCGGATAATTCAACATCTAAAAAGTATTCGGATAATATTGAATAATTTGAGTTCCATTCCAATCATTTTTACTATCTATATTACATTATAGGTAACGAAATGGTAAAACTATGATTATTTCATTCAAATTTGAAATTTCCGGATTCCGGAAAGATGTGCGCGCTATCTCGGTTTCATATGGCGTATTAGCGCAGAGCATCATCTTAATGCCCGCGAATTTGAAACATTGTTTTAGTAAGCTTGTTCTTGGAGAATTAATACATCTGTAGGTACTTAGATATAAGGTAGGTACCCAAATATCCAAATATAGGTAAAAGAGCTTAGAGCAAAGTGAAAATTGTATGTTATATTTTGTTTTTATATTGTGTACATATAGCAGCAAAATTCTCTCACATCTTTTACATGTTTATTGTTATTTTGTATTTAGAAAGAAAACTGAAGTACATTATTATTTATGTATTGAAGAATCGATTTAGTTTAGAATCGGCACTTACATAAAATATGTCGTATTAGCTCAATTGGTTTTGGTTAACTAATTTTAAATATGTAAGTAGTTATCTGCAGAAAGTAGTAACGTTCGATTTCGACAAACGGTTTGAAGTGGTAACTTTGCTAAAGACTAAATTGGAAACAATACAAATTTTATAATACTAACACAAAAAGAACAAATAATTGATACAGCTAACATACAGAATGGTTAATTAATCTATCTGCAGATAGATATTAAATCTTTTTTCCTTTCGCAAAAATCCATGCAAACGCACTCATCACCATCTTTCCTTTAGAAAACAATTGAGTGATTGATTTCTATCCAATCTGTTTAAAATCACATTAAATTAAAATGAGTACATATTTTTATAATTAATATTACTTTTGTATCACCTTTCTGATAAAATGCTGTATATACACTAAATAGAGTACAGATATACTATAACATATCTACTCGCAATATCCAACTAACGTAAGGCAAAACTATTGTTCTTATTTTAATAGACGTGTCGAAGAAATAAGTAGGTACTTATTATAACAACTTTTGGAGAATATATCTCGCTTTTATTAAAATTGTCTGTAAGCCTGGTTGATTCTGCAATGAAGTATCTAATTTTCAGGTTTGAAGTAATTTTATTGCATCAGACAAAAATATTTTATGACAAAGATTAGCAAATGTGTCAGAATTGTCTACAAAAATCCAAATGTAAAAATCAAAATTGGCGTTGTTAAATTCAAATGACGGTGCGTAACTACGGAATAATTTGTAATGCTATTTATTTACTTTTAAAATCCGTTTCGTGTTGATGTTAATGTAGTCCAAATTCTTTTTTGTAAAATGTGTAATGACTTTTCTTAATCAAAATGTTGGTTTTTTTACCGATTTTAAGGAGAAATGGTATAAGGCAAGTAGTGGGAAGTAAATTCATCATCCGTCATTTTAGCAATCCACCAGCAGAACCTGGAGCTGGAGCTACACAAGAGAAGGTATGTCTATCGATTAATTTAAAAAATACAAAACCTATAACAGTACTATTCTTATAGAAAGGGCTAATTTTGGGAGTACATTATAATGAAGATAACAATGAACCGACGTTTACACCAGCTGCCCAACGATACAATGACAAATTAAATGGAAAACTTTTCGATTTAGTTAAAGCGTAAGTATTTAAGTTAATTTATTACCTTATATGCGATTTTAATAAGAATATATAATAAAGTAGAGCTGAAAACACTATTAAAAAAAAAAAAACGTTTTCGTTAGTGACATAATGTCAAATGTCAGTATTTTTTTAACGGCTTTTGTTGATTTTATATTTTATTCTGTTAGTAATATTTATGCTACTTCCTCCTTCACTTATCGATAATTTTGTTTTCTTTCGTAATTTTTATATATTTGAGGTGCCTTATTGTTACCGAGTAAACATTCATTCCAATATCGGAAGTAAAATTTGGCATTTCAATTTCGGCTAATACAATTTATTTTATTTTTCAGAGCTTCTCCTGATATCAGAAGAGGTGGTGCCCGAGTATTCAACAATATCGACCCAGATTACTGGTCTGTTGCAATAGTTGGCTTAGGATCCGAGAAGTTATCTTACAATGAAGCAGAGGCAATTGATGAAGGATTGGAAGCTACTAGAGTGGGTGCCGGTATCGGTGCCCAAAGGCTGATGCATGAAGGTGTCAAAAGAATCCTTATCGAAGGGCTCGGTCATCCTGAACAAGCAGCAGAAGGTAGCGCTTTAGCTCTATGGCGATATCAAGACAATAAATCGAGGGATCAATGGGTTCATATACCAACGTTAGAACTCTACGATGAGCCAGATGCAGAGTCTTTTCAAAGAGGTTTATTTAAAGCTGAATGTCAAAATTTCGCGCGTAGACTTTGCGACACACCTGCAAACCAAATGACACCGTTACACTTTGCGCAAGAAACTGTGAACGAGCTGTGCCCTTGCGGTATTAAAGTCGAGGTCCATGATCGTGATTGGATTGAATCTAAGAAAATGCAGGCCTTTATGGCCGTAGCTAGAGGGTCTTGCGAACCTCCTATTTTCTTAGAGGTTAGTTATTGCGGAGGCCCGGCTGATCAGAAACCGATTTTATTGGTTGGAAAAGGAATTACGTTTGATAGTGGTGGATTGTGCCTGAAACGTGCTGAAGGAATGGATAAATTCAGAGCGGACATGTGTGGCGCTGCTGCTATTGTTGCATCCGTCAGAGCAGCTGCCGCTTTGAGTTTACCAATTAACATCAATGTCTGTATACCGTTATGTGAGAATATGCCTAGTGGTATGGCAATGAAATGCGGTGATTTGGTTATGTCACTTAATGGAAAATCAATTATGATCCAGGATACGGACAATGAAGGTAGACTGTGTATGGCTGATGCGATGGCTTTTGGTCAATCCCAGTATAAGCCGCGCTTGATCATCGATTTAGGTTCCTTAACGCCCGGTGTGAAGCACGCCTTAGGTTCTGCCGCCTCGGGAGTATTTTGCAATTCTCAAACGATGTGGTCACAAGTACGGAAAGCAGGTGTGATTACTGGAGATCGAGTATGGAGGATGCCCATGTGGAAGTTCTTTACATCAAAAGTGACTGATTATCCATCTCACGATGTCAATAACAAAGGTTGGGGCTATGGAGATCCTTGTTTAGCAGCGGCATTCCTTAATGAGTTTATTTACTGCGTTGATTGGATTCATTTCGATATTACAGGCGTAGGGATGAAAGCTCACGATAAGGTGTATCCTTACCTTACGCATGGCCGTATGACCGGCAGACCAACTAGGACACTTATCCAACTATTGTATCAATTAGCCTGTCCAGCACCTGAAAAATAATACAGCCTAGTATGGTGCGTTCGAAAGGTGCGTCTTCAGTTATACTTCATTTATCATTTTGCGCAAAAACACATCTATGCACGCCAACACAAACACAGTTCGGAACACTCTGGCTCCTCATGGCCTAAATAAATTTACAAGTTACTTTTCTTTTGTGGGTCTCAAGTAATTAATGTAGTATAGTGGGTTATAGACTTGTTAAAATTGGACAGACTGGTCATCTGTCAGGTTTAAATCGTTCCTTTTTTGCACAACGAAAACGGAACGATTTAAATTTTTTAAATCTTAGCGAACATATCAATATATTTTTTTTATATAAATAAACTTTCTTCTTTACATAATTTAATACGCAGCCGTAAATACACCAAATGTATCTGATTATATTTACTTCTCTTCAATTACACATTTTACACATTCTATCTTCATTATAAACGAATGAACTGAAGATTTAATTTTACATGGGCTAATGTGAAAAATTCGATTGTCCTTTTGAACATAAAATTTAATAAAAAATATAAATAAAAAATCGTAATTACTTGTTTGTGTATATATGTAGTTATTATGTATTATTTTATATCGTCTCTCGAAATATATACATCATATATTCTTATCCGATTGATTTCTTTAGCTTCCAGTTTTTTAATATGTGTATATATAGTAATTGAGCTACATGATGAGTAGATTTGCACTATAACAGGCGGAAGTATCAAGGTTAACACAATTTTAAATATTTTCAGTCTTGGTGTGCCCATTATTAATTTAACCAGCCACAGATTTACTTGTTTTTCTTATCACGATTCTCTTTTCAAATTCTGCGTGAGTGAAATTACCCCATGGTTATCATTAATCTTATATGGAAATTAATAATAATTGCTGCTTTTTATCTTCGTACGTCTTAAAAAGTTTTATGCCTTTAAAATTATTTCGAGCAGTACGTTTCAAATAATTGAAAGGTATCATTGATGCTACCACGTGGTACTTATTATACTAGAAGATAGAATTTATAATAATCGTGTTGTAATTCGTTTCTTAGCTCTTTAATTTTAAAATAGATAACTCAGTTAGATTAGGCCAAAATATGTAACGAATGTCTTGGAAATGAAAGTACTTTTGGTAGTGTAATACAAAAATGAAGAGGGAGGCGTAACGAGTTCAAAAAATATTCTTGAATAGGAAACTATCATTTCAGTACAGTACAAGATGTGATCTGCGAATTGAAAACTACCAACCTCCGGTTCAGATATCATTACAACCAGATAGCATTCCTAGTGTGTGTGATTCACTATTTTATTATAGATCTCAATGATAAATTTCTTTGAATCTATGGCCTTGTACACACATATGAAGAAATAAAAAATTCGGAAAATTCTTTGGAAAGAAATTATTTACTTCTTGTATTATTGTAAATGCGAATGTTTTGAAGGTTGAGTACAAGAGTTCCAATTATATCAGACAGCATCTTTAGAAAAATGTTCCTCTCAATCCGAACACGGTTAAAATTGATTGACGACAACGATGTTTTAAAAGAGGCTAAAGAAGATGTTTGCTTCTGGAAAATTAGACCGATGATAGATATCCAACATGTTTCAGAGAAATCAAATCATTCGAGGAAAACCACATCCAGTGGGACTCGAAAATGTTGTTATGACCACAGCTATACGAATTCTGCTACATTTTTTATGTATGAAGGGAGAGGGCAATCTACAAAACCTATTTTAATTCTTAACTAACTTGTTTGATTTTTGCGAAGTGTGGAGAAGGAGCAATATTAAGAGATTCACTGACCACATGGGAAGAATAAATCTTTTGGATCGGGTGATTTCAAAATATCCCATAAACAATAAACGAAATAAATGGACTACTCATTGTATTTATAATTTTCTTGATTTCAGTGTTGCCTCGAGCTGGGTTTCAATATAGAAAAGACTGTATATTTCAGAAATTCCAAAAAAGGATATACCATAGATTATCTCAGGTTTAATTTTTTGGGTGACATTGTTATATTCAAAAAGCTAATTACAGTCGATCAAGATTCAGATGTTAGTGAGCAAAAAGGGTATGATTAAACAAGCACAGAAAAACTCTCCTGATAAAACACAAGAATCAAGATCAAAATGCAGATATTAACGATGTAAAGGACTATCGTATGTTGTAAAGGACTATGTACCGTATGCAATACATTCTTGTGCTGTTATTTTTTTAGTTTCACCAATAAATACCTTCTAGGCAAAACCTTGTTTACAACTATCTTATCTAAAATCTAAAGTATCGTCTATGCTAACCCCAATTTAGCAAAATATACTACATTTTTGAACAAAGACATCTCATCTGGATTTATAGATATATTTTGCATTACACAGCATAAACTACCAAACCTTGAAGGATGTATTACATACTAACAATCGTTGCAGATTTATCATATGCTGAAAAAAACTAGAAAAAAATAGTAAAAGCTATTAATTGTTTATGAGGCTTTTTCGAGGCACATATAGATATTTTTTCTCAATATTTTTCATGTTTGCTATTTATGTTACATTATCATAATGTTATTTATATTTTCATGGACAAATACTTTTGAGGGTGTTTCAGCGTTTTTGAGTAAACACACATTTTGTGTCATCAGAATCAATCATTAAGCAATCATTACTTCTTTATAATTAGGAAAGGTGGCAGAATCAACTGATTCTTCATCTATTACCATTATTTGTACTATACCCCAGAAAAACGTCAGTATCTTTTCACTTTTTTAATTAGATTGCCCCTGAAAGACGTGTAATTACAAATGGATTCCATGAAATAACAAAATAATGTAATAACGAAAGATAACATACACGTGTATCATTGATCAGAGATGCAATCCTTAATAAGCTGATATAAATATACATTTATTATGTTCTATTCTAGTGATTACATTTAAAGTAAAGTACATACATATTCAAAGAAATACATAATACCAAATACCCATCCCTTCCCGTTTCACAGTGGAATTTTTTAAATATCACAAATATGCAATTTCTGTTATGTCTGTCCAATGTGATGAAGCAAAACCAGAAATTGCGTCAGCTAGTTTATCTTACAGCGCAGTTATGAATATATAACAAAGTGACTGTTATAAGAATATTTTTAGTATCATACCTGTAATAATTATGTTAAATGTCTGCTTAACTATGATAGATTTTTCTGGGAAATCCAGCTGGCATCCGGAAAATAAATAAATAGTAAATTTTCATACAAAATGAGCTTTAGAAAATTTGATGATGTATCTATGAAATTGCTCATAAGTCTAATAATTTAACGTATATTATTATTATTCAGTTATACTAACATTAACTAGATTGAATCTATTGTATTTTGTTGTTTAATGCTTTAACTTTGAAATTTTTATTGTCACGACTTTCTGATAAAGATATTTCATATATCATCTGATGGGGTATGATTTTTCACAATCATTAATAAGTTTGATAAAATGGCGGTGATATGTTGAATACAGTACAAGGGTAGTGGTGTTTATTGCCCAATATATCGTTCCTTAAAATTATACATGAGTACCTTACACACAGATGCATATTTTTAGTGTATGTTGAGTTGGGCACTGAAAATTATCATTAGGAGATTAATGAATTTTCTAATAAGACAAATACCACAAAAATTCTGCTCATATTGTCTGAGAATAGCGACACAAAGCGTATTATAAAAGGAATAATGAAAAATCCCTGCAATGTTTCAGACAATTTATATACACAACCCCTGTCGTAAAAAGAGTTGGCGGAGGTTCAACATAGTACTACAGACCAAACAAGTTTTTCGACATATCCAACAGCTTTAGTTTTTAAATAAGTAACAACCCATACAGAACAAGAAGTGTCAGAAATATGTCAGAAACGTCTGAATGTTTCATTAGTTTTCATTACAAATAAGTCACCAAGTCAAAGAAGTCAATAAGTTTGATGTGACAAAGTGATGTTCGTGAAAAAATTCGTGAAAAATGGTTATATGATACCTATCGTTTTCTCTAAAAAATTCTAAGGTGCTCTATAAGATTGATGTAATGTATTGATCTGAATGCAACCGTTTTGGCATTAATGCCTAACTGTACTGCTTTTGTAATAATAAAATTTTACCAATAAAGATAACACTATAGTCGACACGATATTTATAACTGACTTAACAATCTAAAATTTGAATATCTTGCATTGTTTTAAACATAAAAACTGTATTATAATATAATCATATCATCACATTTTCAAAATAATATTTTTAATATTTAAGAGATAAGTTTCCAAAGCTGTCAGATGTAAAAGTTCGCGAAGGAATATTTATTGGTTCACAAAGTAAGAAACTTTTCAAAGATGAAAATTTTGAACGTACAATGAATTATTTAGAGCAAGCAGCATGGGTTTCCTGATCATTTAAGAAAGATGAGTGAACAAAGGGAAGGATTCCATCAAGATATTGCAGAAATGGAAAAAACGATACAGGGTAGGTGGAAGCCCGTCATGATGAGAGATTATTGCTGGTTTCGCATGAGAGAAGGTATAATATCCAACATAAAAGAAAGAAGTAACTTTATGCAAAACTTGGATGGTAAACCAGCAATTTTTCTCTGTGTACAGTATATAATATATAATAACATAAAAATTGTAATTGATTGTAATTGTCTACTAAAGTACAAAATATTTCTTTTCAAATTTACAACGTTTATTTGGTTAGACTTACACATAGAAAATCTAAATTTATCACATTTGGCTTAAGCGTCATTAAATCCTTTCAAGCAACGTGGGATATTGAGCTTACCAAGTAGCAAAGACGTCATATCTCCCTGAAGGATTAAAATGTACTTACAACGATGCGTTATTGTAGGCGAGTTGTAATGACGGTGTATTAGGAGGAAGAATCAACAAGAAAACTTATAAACTCATAATCACCGAATGCAAAGTTTTAAATTTCCCAAACAAGATATTTCACGCAGAAAATGAGTATCTAGTATGTAATTTAATGGTGTATCAAAAGTATAATATCGATGAAAAAATGCAATAAATACAATATTTTTATTCACGCAAATAATTACTATAGTTTATCCTATATTTGTCTCATCATCTCTCTCTCAGAAATGTTCAGAATTGTGCGCAATTTAACAGTAACTGACGAATTTAATCAGGCATTTTAATTTCCTGAAAAATAATTGGAAACATTAAAATAGTTCAACAAAATAATTATAGGTATTCTTAATGTCAAAAATATTCCTAGCAGAATCGTCGTCACCTTTTGATATTTTCCATGCAAGTGACAAAGTCCACATCAGTATTACCATAATCATTCCGTTGGAGTGTCGATAAAAAAATGTACATAATTAAGTTTTTGTTTGGATTTTTAAATCAAGGTGAAACCATTACCTTCTCAACGAGTATCTGGAGATAGAATCATTTAATAGTTTTATCTACATTCAAAATTTAGTTATAGCAAATTAGTGTGATGTAAAATTAAAGTTCATAATAATTATTGTCATCAGTAAAATCTGCACATGTTTAAGCAAAAAAGCACCAGTTATGTTGTATATATTATCATTGATTTTGAGCAATGTAAAAGCAAAAATAATCATACATAACTTACTTGTTAGTGAATAGCAACATAGGTATATTGGATCTCAAAAATAATTGGACAACGTAGTAAATCTGACTAAACAAATTAATTATACGAACTAAACAGATTCTCAGGAATATTTGCGTCTATCGAATTTATTCATAAACATTTTCCAAATATTTTCGACTATTAGAAATAAGTCAAGATAATGTTTACGCTATTCCACATTTACATTGATGGTAAACATTAGACATCACCATATTTTTGTTTGTTGAAAAATTGGTTGTAAACAATTATTGTAAGAAATGTTTATAAAATTTAATTACGTATAACATTTTTCTTCTACTCATAACTGACGTAATAGAACACAATGTTACGTAATTGTTAGGAAAGATCAGTAATAAAATAATTATCTAATAAGGAGGTATGTAAATCTGCATCTGTAGCATCTACGTCAGTAGGTTAGTGTTTTCTCTCTTCTTTTAGGTATTAGTATTCTATATGCTTGTTTACAAATGAAATGTGTATATGTACTAATATTAAGGTAGATGTCTAATTTGGAATCAAGGAATATATGAGGGCCTTTAATATCTCCTGTAATACCACTAAAATGATTATAATTATACATACTATTCTACCAATAATTGGAGAAGTTGCTAAAATATTTCAATAGACATATTCTATACAGTGGTATTCATTTGAATAAGGCCGGAAACTTCTACATAAATAAACGTAGGTAAGATGATCATACATTAATGCCAAATATTAGATGGAAGTGGAAATTATTATAATCCAAATATGCAACATATCAAAAGTCAAAACACTTGCCAGATTATATAGTTAAAATATGTACAATTATGCTACAACATTTAATTGAACCTCAGAAAATTAAGGCAATTGCAAAATTAGAAGAAAATTGGTCATCAGCAGCTGTAGCCGCTGATTTAAATGTTAGCGAAAGTTACATATAACTATTATATAAAAAAGTATTGCAATGAAAACACAGAATACGGAGACCAGTGAGAATAAGGGTTGAGAAGCAGTTTCTAATTAAAATGAAGATATAGAAATGAAGATTGCATATAATCCTTCTATCGTCTGGTCATAAAATCAAGAGAAATTAAGTTGAATTTTTAAATCATGACAACGATTTTTGGAGAAATGTTGTGTTCTTTTGTTAAATAATGTTCTAACGTCTTTGAACAGTGGAAGGTTAGCTGGGTATCGTCCTAGAAATATAACACTTAACGAAAGGTGTACTCTGCTTGCTGTTGTCAGTGGCCATTTAATGTATAGGTGTAGATAAATGAATTATGATGGCGAATAAATTAATGATGTAATAGCGAAAAATAAAAAAAACCGTTATTTTTACCGCTTGAAATGCAGACTTTTCCTAATAATGGATGGCTTTTTTATGTGTGGTGAGTGCTTAGTTGCAGTGACTCCGTAAGCTGTATTACTTGTCTAGCTATCATGCAACTCTCGCGGTCAAGTTTTGTGTGTAGATTGTGTTCAGATGGCTTTGTGACAGCATTATACCGCCTTTTATAATACAGTGCTGTTAATCACTTTGCTCCCAACAGGGGATGGTAAGTCGATCCGGTTTTCAACTCTCTAAAAAATGTCACCGTCTCTCCAGAGAATTGAAACCAGTGTCCCATCGTTACGCCACAACGATAGTCAGCCGCCTAACCACTGCGGCTATCGACCCGGTTTATTTAATTGCAATAGTATTAATATGTTGGTTAGGTTTTCATCGAAATCCGGCATTTAAAAACTCTGGAAAATGTATAGGAGTAAATATCTATAAAAATATTAAACGACATTTTAGATCATAAAATACTGTAACTACACTAAACTGCATTAACTCTGGCAAATTATTAATAATGAACGGATGCAATTTTTAAATTTTTTATCATGTGGAAACTCTCACTATATCAATGTGACTAAGATTATCCGGAGTAGTAGCTATTAATGATTCGAAAACAAAACTTGAATATCTTTGTATTAAAAGCAAATATAAAATTCAAATATTCTAAAATAATTATGCGAGCATGGAATGTACAATGCTTTTTCGGGAAATATTGTTTTCCAAACTCTTACATACTGGTTTATATGTCGCGTTTTCTTTCAATATTAGTGTAAAATTCCCATTTATAAACCTGACTTTTACAAAATAGTTTGTGATTATTATAATTACAACATAATTCCAAAAAAATAACGTTAAGATGCGGGAAGAAGAGATCTTGGCAAGAAAAGGTGAGAAAATCGAGCTGATCAATACTCTAAAAAAAACAACAATCCTATATCATATTAATGAACCTGATAATATTCTTATACCGTGCGATAGCTGAGCTAGAGATCATTCATAACTGCTGAAAACAAAACTACATATCTAAATTATTCAAGACTTCAAGTTATGTAAAGTCTAATACGACAGTTGAGAACGCTGAGAAACATCTGAGATTATTAAAAATTTTTAAGCTTATTACTTGCGAAGACTGGCATGAATGGCATTGCGAAATGTTGCGACAGCTTCTCAATGAATAAAGTTATTGGTATACACAAACATAGTTGCACATATGTATGTGCTAATCCATTCGGATCGGAAAAATTTTCTTAAAATAGAATTATAGAACATCTAAATCGAAGAATCTTAACCTTGAAAATGGATATCTCCATGTAGATGAACTACATCTAAAGTATTGAGAAAAATGGTTTGTGACTATCTTATGGATTTATTGGAGGAATACCTTGAAACCATTGATAATGCAAATATGGAGTATCTTTGAACGTCTATCTCAGAAGCGAGAATTGCGAGAAAGCAGATTCACTTGAGGGCGCTAATTCATGCGAGAATATGTCTAGAGGTGATCTGGATGATTGTTGTGAAGATGAAGTTCTGGTTCGTGATATAGATTTGCTAAATTCTTCGAAAAAGCAACATTGTTGTTACTGAATTATGAGTACCGACTAATTTTTTGCTCGAAGAATCTTCTTATTGATGACCCTTTGAACTATTTTTGTTTAATTCACATCAACATGGGAGAGCTGTTAAGGCAATTAAACTAACTGACTGTTTCTTACAGTAATGATTTATTATAGAATTATATTCGTAATGTATCTTAATGTCGTCTTTCTGTTACTTATGCAAAATTTCTGTATTGTTCTGATATATCTATAACGAACCAGTATCCAAATAAAGTTCAACAATATGGTTTCCATAGATCGTACGCCACATACTGAAACTGAAGAGATGATTCACTTAACATAAATTGATGGAAACTGTTGAATAGGAATTATATAAGATTTGCATCGTTTAGTAATATTTAGAAAATTTTGCCAGACAATGTAGGTATGAGGAAATTGTTTAACCTTTAAGACAGTTAAAATAATAAGTTCACCTATTTTCTGCCTAGTTGATGCCTTTTTCTCTCTGCATTGCTCAGTACTCTCTTAATTAAGAAATATATTATATATAAATATATTATTTTTGTAGATAATTAAGTACCTCTCTTTTCAGTTTTTCTAACTACTGAACGATTTAAGTAAATTTGTGGTACCTTTATTGCATTTTTTTCCCTTTTTCAACATTTTAAAGAAAATTGCGGATTAAAAAGAAAAATAACGCCACAAATGGATAGAAGAATGGCTTATGTTCGCCCAGTAGATCGGTTCAAATCATCTAGAGATATTAAAGTTAAATAATACATATTAATGCACGTACGATTCACCGAAGGCACAATGCAAAAACTGTATATCAGAAGACCATCAAGAACAAAATTTTTGCCAAAATATACCAAAAAGACCGTGGTAATATTAATCTATTGGGTGAGAGAATATGAACCAAAACATACTCCAAAATGTTATATTGTGTTATGCGGAAGAAAACATGCTGTCGAAATGGGCTTAACAACAAGATAATGATCTAAAGCATACTTCGAGTAAGAAAAAACAAGGTAGAAAAAATAAATTTATTATCAATTGAAAAAGCCCAGTTGGGAGATACAAAAACAAGGGTGAATTGTGGGAGTATAAAACAGATGGTTTGCCGTCTCAACACCTAATTGAATCTATGCCAAAACGGTACGAAGCTGGCATCTATAACAAACGCCAAGCCACTAAGTATTAAAAATTTAATCACGAAGATTAATATTAATTGCTTTCTGTTGGGATTGTTGTTTTCCACAGAGTGGTTTTATTTTGATGGCTATACTCTATAAAAAGTGTTATTTAATTTTATTTTTTATTGTCTAGACTGTAATAATATTATTTACTAAAGTAGATACATACATATTTCCATTTTGACTTGCATTGAATAACACGAGTCTGTTTACCAATACATATATTGACTATCTGTCAATAGTCACGTAAATAGCGTTTTTGAAAAATGAGAAAGGTAAGTTCATAACAGAATATAGTAGCCCAAACATTTTTAGATACTGTAGACAAGAATACTAAGCTAGAAAATGAAGAACTACTTCAATGCTTGCTTAATTACGCATTTATAATCCACATGGTAAGGATATGAATATACGAATCTAATAATTCACAGAATAATTGCAAATATGCTTCAATAATGATAAAAATATCTTCTATATAACATTAGTATACATAATTAATTGCACTTAGAAATAATCACAGAATTGTTCTGTAATTTACCTGCAACATATAGGAAACGTGTTTATTAGAATTCTTCTAGACGCACGCATTGGGCGAATGTAAAAAATGCAAATTAAAACGAGTTCGTGATAATATGACGTCATATAATCTTTATATTCAGAGATCGCTGAAGAGCTTGATTAGTAGTTTCAATTTTCTCGAAGATATCATCTAAACGTGTTTATCCAAACAAACTCAATTCGAAGATACACCATAACTTATGTGTCAATGAATTGTAAAGATACATTTACTACTTCGAATATTAGTTTTCCAGTCGTCAGGTTAGTAAAATAAATAAAATTTATTATTACTTTATTTTAGTAAAGATAGGATAGATTTAATGTTACAACAAAATTCTATAACGTATTTTGTAAAAACTTAATCCGTGTGACCCCGTATAAAGTTATAGAAACCGGTTACACAAAATTTATTCAAAGAAAATTTTCCATTTAGAAATTATTGTATAAATTAGTGAAAAAATTTACTGCAGATTTACTGTAAACTGTGTTTAATTGCCTTTTTCTCCAATACTATATTCTTAAATGTTAGATAGATAGAATTTGTTTCAAATGTAATGTTTTATTTTAACAAGAATACCCTAAACGTTTCTAAAAAATTAATGATAGGATATTCAATATGATAAAAAAACTTAATTTATATAATTCTGATTCTTTCAATTTCTTGACTCCGCTAAAACAAATTATATTGCTTGGAACAAAGTATTATTATTATTACTGAAGCAGGAAAATTAAGGTAGCACGCTTAAAAATCTGCTGAAATTGGTTCGAAGTATCTGCGAAAACTGGCGGACTCTACCACGAGTAGCACAAGTTTCTAATTGGTGGAACTATGACAGAATATTATTCGGAACTTTTTTGTAGAAAATTTGATGCTCTACCAAAAAAGTTTTACAAATTTTTAATATCTTGCCTAGTTAAAGCTCAAGAGGCTTATTTTTCAAAAAATTTGCAAGAGCCTTTTCTAAAGCATAAAATTTTCGACAAAAAATCCCGGATAATGCGATTCTAACTCTTACAGCGATCGAGTTCTACCAGTTAGAAATGTGTTACGCGTGACAAAGTCCGCCGGGTCTCTGGATACCTCCGAACCAACTTGTATTGTTTTAATTTCCGCGCTTTAATTATTACTAGAGCTGGGACATTCTATTAGATGATTATCGACCACGCACGATTATTTACACTGTGACTAATCGCAAGGGTACATCCTATAATTCATTACGTAGTGTCCGTGTTAAATATTTCCCAGCTCTAATTAATAATTAATAATTAATTAAGAGGTTGAGACTTTCATTCAAAGCTAAACTAGAACTAGAACTTTATTTGTACAAAATTACTGTCTATTATGAATATATATATTAATTTTTTTTTCTTTTTTCCAGATTGGGTAAGAACCTTTGTACAGTAAAAGGAGATAGGCGTGGCAATTGGCTAGAATTTCTAGTGCTTACACGTATACATCACGTTCCCTAGTTTCGATACGTTAGTCATTTTTGTGAAATATTTCTTATATTATCATAATTTGCCAAAATGGTCCAAGGAACTTCAAACGTTTGTTTGAGCAAGGTGCCGGCCCAAAATTGGGATAAATCATCGAAAAGATCCGGCTATGAGGCGATCCAGAAAGCCGAGAAAGAAAAGAAAGCATCCGAACAGAAAACAAAAAGTTCGTACGGTGCATGGGGTTCAACATTCAAGAATAAAGACCATTTTGCCAGTTTACATCATTGTTAATTTACAATAACATGTTAGCACATACATTATACAACTGTACATACACACACAATCTACAACTGCACTTTTTATTTACAATAAGCCGTATAATATTAGATTCTTTAAATGTCCATATGTTATCTAAGGTTAAGTTCTTGTAATGGAGAATAAATGATTATTATTTAAGATGTAAAAGGTTGGACTACTTTTCTCTCACGTTTCTTTTTATAATTGTGGTAACATCGTTCACAGCAGATAAGTAGTAGAGCTATTGAGCACCCTAAAAGACTATAATTGCTTAATGTATTTTAATAAATGAATGAAAAGTTACCAAAAAATAATACGAAAAAACAGCCTTGCATATCATCTAAATTTACTGTATGATTATTTACGCCCGAATCACTTTTGATTTTGAAGCATCTATCTCGCTTAGGCAAATAATCCTTTAACCATTTCTCTATAAGTCCAACTTGATGTAGACGTTTGATTCTGAAATATGAAAGCAAACAGTAGAAGTAACAATCTTTGTTTTACAAACTTTGCTAACTTTCTTTACTGTAAAAAATAAAATATTTTTTTAATTAAACACTTATTATTTGTCCTCTAGTCCATAATTAAATCTTAGTATTACGCTAACAATTTCTTTTTTATAATCGTTCTTGGCAAAAATTATTGCAAGCAACGGATGCCTTACTTGAAAGTTTCCAGTATCAAGTGATAAGAGCTTTATCCTACATCTTATAACTAACAGGTATAGAACTGCGCCAAATCGAGAACGGGTCGCCTCGACATTTTTACCACACCCCACTGTTCTCCTTTCCCTAAAGCACTTATTCACTTTATGGGAAGGGGAGAAGCGGAGTGTGGGGAAAGTATCGAGGCGGCTTGCTGTCGATTCGGCACAGTTCTACCCCAGGTCTCCAAATTGACATTATTAATATAAAAAGTACTGCAACGACTATGGCATTTTAAACCTAGAATGTGTTGCTCACATATGTATACAGGTCATTTTACACAAACCGCCCATTGGAAAGTTGGAGTTAACTAAAAAGTATACTGGTTAAAAAGCTTGAGTTCCTGTGTAACCTTTTTAATTCTAATCTAAGTATTTTCACAGCCACATTATGCTTAGGCGAATAAAGAAATATTGTTATTTAATATATAATATTTGTAACAATAGTATATTATATTATAAGGGAGAGAAATGCGTTATTTTGGCAGAGGTGCAATTTGAAGCGCGAGGGCGAAGCCCGAGGGCTACGATGCACCGAGGACAAAATAGCATCTCTCCCGAATGGTACCTATATACTATTTTTTCCACGGTTTCATTAACTTAAAAACACATATTTTGTCATTATGAAGTATATAATTTCAATGTTATCTTTTTTTTTGCATGAATCACAAACGTTCTCCATAATGTAAACTCCCTTGGGAGCATTATACTCCCTTGGGAATAATCGACTACTTCTGTTTTAATTTTGATGTCACAGAAACTGATTTCTACTCCCGACCGTGGAAAAAAGATTATTATTACTATAGGTACTGACCGAATCTACTGTACAACTTAGAACTATATTTTTATTGCATTGAAATTGAGGTTAATAAATAGCAGTGTGTTACTCATGTCACCAAACCATTCCTAATTCCAATGAAATTGCAATAATTATAATGATCATCTGGATGATTTGAAATATGTCAGACGCAGGAGATTTTGTGATTACTGCTTTACTAGTCAAATATTTATTTTAAGTAGGTATTTTCGTTAGAAATCCGTAATTTAGGACATAAATTTCTGCAACGTTAAAAGAATTCATTTGAATTATTTAACTAGAATAAAATTTGAATTTACTATACATTTTTCTAGATGTTATGAATTTACATAAATAAAATCATTTGAGTAAATTAAGTTTGAAGAATATGCTCTGGTTGGTGAAACAAACAGGAGATAAAGATTTGCAGTATGTATACAATATAGAAAAGAGGAAACACAAAAACAAAGTTATTACCACTAAAAGACGATACTACCATAATCGCATCTATTCTAATACTCTACAGTCAAACAAAAAGATATGGAGTTAATTCGAGGAGGGTAGGAGTAGGAGCAACTGTCAAATTTCTTTACAAATTGGTGATAGTGACGTATGCGACGAGAAGATTCTTGCTGAAAAATTTGCGGACTTTTTTTCGCAACAGGCAAAAAATTTAATAAATACACATTTTTCAGACCAAAAGAGAAAGAGTTGTACAACTGCATCTATTAGTGGTCCCACATTTTTCTTTACACCTACGATACAGAGAGAAACATTAGATTACAAATGCAATGGGTTTGGATTGCATATCGGCATACTTTGTAAAACTATTGAGTCCGATCATAGTTAAATCGTTAGCCTATATTATTAATAAGTCTGTAGGCAGCCAGATATTGCCTGACCTACTGAAGATGGGCAAAGTACTTCCAATACCAAAAAAGGTATTTCAAAGCAAATAGATAATTATAGATCTAGTTATTGGTGAAGAAGAAAAAATGGTTTGTGGTGTCAGACACTTCTTAGAAAAATTTAATATTGTTAACCCATATCGGCATGGATTTTTCCTGGGACGTTCGACTGAAACTATAACATATACTTATATTTGCTTGGACGATGGAAAATGTGTTACCGTCCTGTTCTTTGATTTGTCCAAAGCAGTCGATTGCGTCGATAGAAACTTTGTTTTCGAGAAACAGTATGAAGTTGGCTTTAGAAGTAATTCTCTGAAATGGTTACAGACATATATGCAGGGACGACAGTTGTATGTTGAAGTGGATAATACAATGTCAAATTGCCATAACATAGAGCTAGGTGTAGCACAGAGCTTGGTACTGGATCCTCTTATATTCTCCTATTCATAAATGATTTAGCAGCAAGTATAACTACAGGCAAAGTTATATTATATTCAGATGATAGAACTATCATAGTGCAAGCTCAAAATAGAATTAAAGAAAGTAATCTTAGAAGAGCTTAGAAGAGAGTATCTGTTCTGCAAAACAGGACAATTAGGTTGATATTTGATCTAAAACTAAGAGATGGTATATACCGGTTGATTTCAGATAT